>JAMKYM010000316.1:0-184392 GCA_026541065.1 Canavalia ensiformis | reverse complement strand
AAAATCTCCTTGATCGTGATTCTGCACGAATCGACGACACGGCCCAGAAAGCTGACGCGCTCTCTTTCATTCCTCTTGCTCAACTTGGAAGAGTGTTGCTCTACTGCCCGATCTGAAGCCCTCCGAAAGCCGACGCGAGAGATCCTTCCTTCTTCTCCGATCGGAAAACTGGAAAAGTTCCCCAAAAACCCAAGAATCGCCTACCGCTCTAGAAAATTCCCGAGAATCCATCTATCGACTACCTTTGCACTCTCTCTTCCCTCAAAAGAAAAAAGAATTTTTCCACCCTTAAATCTTCGTTCCCTTCCCTTTTATAGGCAAACCTTTTTTATTCCCCATTTCTTTCCTGCTAGCACTTTTTTTCAATTTCCTAATTTTCTAACTCTTATTGTATATTATTTCATACCTTTTTTATTTTTGTTTGATTTTTTAGATTTTTCATTTTATTCCGCTTTCTCTCTTTAACATTATTTTAATTTTTTATTCTCAGATTTTTATTTTTGTTTTTTATTTAAAGATTTTTTATTTTTATTTTTAAAAAATCTTTTTTCTTGCTTTATCTCTAACTTTTATTATATTTTTTCAGAAATTTTATTTTTTATTTTATTCTTTCAGAATTTAATTGTGAGATTTTAATTTTTGTGTTTACTGATTTTTAATTTTCTTTTATTATTTGATTTTCAGATTTTAGTTTAATTTTTTTTATTTTTTATTTTCAGATTTTAAATTTCATCTTTCATTTTTATTTTCAGGTTTTTGATTTAATTTTTATTTTTATTTTCAGATTTAATTTAATTTTTGTTTTTCAGATTTTTTGATTTTTTATTATTTCTTTATTAATTTTTTATTTTTATTATTATTTTTAATTTTGATTTTAAATTTTTCTTTTTACATATTTTTGATTTTTATTAATTCTTTTTACAGATTTTTGGTTTTTATTTTTTCCTTTTACAGATTTTGATTTTTTCTAATTCTTTTTACAGATTTTTGATTTTGATTTTTTCTTTTTACAGATTTTGGATTTTTGATTCCCTTTTTTCGAGATTTTTATTTTTTATTTTCTCTTTTCAGATTAAAATTTTTTATTTTTTTCTTTTACAAATTTTTGAATTTTTGAATTTTTCTAGATTTTTTTGTTTTTAATTCTTTTTCAAGTTTTTTATTTAAATTCTTTTCAGATTTTTTAATTCTTTAATTCTGATTTTTCCCTAATTTTTATTTTTAATTTTTTCTCGGATTAAAAAAATTTAGTTTTCTCGGATCGTTTAATTTTAATTTTCAGATTTTTCATTTTTAGATTTTTTATCGTTATTATTATTTTTTTTCTTTTTTTTTTTTACTTTAGATTTTTTTCGCTTATTTCCAGATTTTTAGGTTCTTTATTATTTTTCAAATTTTTAATTTATTTCAGATTTTTCATTTTCTTTTTCAGACTTTTTATTTTTTGTTTTTTGATTTTTAATATCTTTTTTCAAATATTTATTTTCTTTTGATTTTTTGTCTGTCTTCCACTAGATCTACTATCTCCGTTCATTATTCAAATCGAGTGTTAATTAATAAATTTAACGGCCAAGGAGTCTCGATCACATAATCTGGTGTGTTTCACAGCTTGTCTCCTCTTTCCTATTTCCCGCCTCGATAATGTGAGGGATGACTCTTGCAGATTATCGAGATAGGGAATGCAGTAGACGTGAACATATTATGTCCAAGGTGGCTGGTGAAGCCCTGGGATTTGCTGCTTGCACCTCGACCTGGGACGTGGACGCCGCCTGGACGCGCGAGGTGGAGCGGCCGTGATATGGGATCGGTGAGGACGCGGCGTGGGCAAAGGATGGGCGTGCAGCCTTAGCGGACGCGCTTGAGCAAGGCGAAATGAGGGAGAACTCCCGGCCGCTAACACGGAGGCCGGGGATGCGCAAAAGTATATTTCAATGAGGTCACGACATCATGGGAGGTCAACTCGCGAAATTTGAGCATGCAATGGCCCAGGGAACATAGGCCCGGGGCAGCTGAATTTAAACATGCAATGGCCTGACAACAGAGGCTGGAGGTGCAGAAATTTAAACATGCGATAGCTTTAACAAACATAGGCCATACAAGGTGTTGGACTGAAAGATGTAATGGCCTAACAACATAGGCCGAAGGCCCGTGAATTTGAACGATGCTGTGGCCTCCACAACATAGGCTCGGGGGGTGCAGAAAACTTAAACACTTGCAATGCCCGACAAATCCTCCTTTTATCTTTTTTCAGATCTTAGGTTTAGCCATGGATTTGCCCTCAGTATGGATGGAGACTGCCACTAGTACCACTCTCAACCTTAGCCCTTGATCGGAAGGAACAACTCCTCCTTTATCTATTTTGCCGATGCCATCTTTTTTGCCTTTATTTTGTTTAAGCCGCTCTTGCGGGTTTTGGTTTAAGGATGCTTTCTTTGCTTCGGTTGCCATAATTTTTGCCTAGGCCACCCTTGTGGATTTTTGACCTCCAGTGGGGCATTTTTGCTTGGATTGCCCTGATTTTTGCCTAAGAGGCGTACCTGTGGAGCTTTCAACCTAGAGCGGGCTTTCTCTTCTTGAATTTGCCCTAACTTTTACCTAGGTCGTTTTCAAGGATTGTCGACCTAGCGGGCTTTTTGTCTGTGTGCCCTAACTTTTGCTCTAGGTCATTTGGAGGATGGTTGACCTCACCAGGGTTTTCTTTTTCTTCTCATATTGCCTAATTTTTGCCTCAGGTCACCTTACGGGTTTCCGACCCTAGCGGGCTTCCTTTTAAGCATAATACTTTTTAACACGATTCGAGTTGATAGGGTTAGAAAGCCCCAGAATCTTCCCGTCCATGTCGGCCCAGGATCGGAGCCGCTCTCTCAGGCCCCTTTTTTTTTTTTTTTAACTATATAAGGTGCAGCGGTAATTTGGAGACCATTTTCCTTGCGAGCAGTTTTACGCATAGCGACAGACCTCTTGATCACCAAATCTCCTTCTTTGGAACTTCCTGAGGATGGACCTTTTTATCAAAAGCTTTTTCATTCTTCTTTGGTACAGCTGGCTGTGACATATCGCCTTAAGCTTTCTCTTCGATTAAGTTCAATTGATCCATCCGAGCCTGGAGCCAGCTCGGCCTCTCGAATCAAGATCCATCGAACTCTCATTGAAGGAATCTCGACCTCGATTGGGAGTATGGCTTCCATCCCACATATCTCAGTGAGAATGGAAGTCGCCCCGATGGGAGAGTAGTGCTGGCGACAGGTCCAAGATATGCGATGACAATGCATAGGTGGAGCATTTCCTCATGCCCATTCTCTCAGAGTAAGAGAACCATCTTCTCTCGAATTATCTTCTTTGATAGCTTTATTGCGCCGCCTCGACCACTCCATTCATCTTCTGGCTGAGTAAGGGGATGGGTTGTGATGTTGGATCTTGAATTGGCCGCATAACCCCACATCATCTTATTGTTGAGGTTTAAGCCACTGCCCGTGATGAGCTTGCCGGGCAATCCATATCGGCAATCCATTTTCTACAACACGACTACCACATTGCGAGATCCTGCACTAGCGTATGAGGCGGCCTCGACCCATTTGGTGTAAGAAGTCAATGACCACCAGTATGAAGCGGTGTCCATGGGCGCTTTAGGCTTCCGGTCGGCCGATGACATCCATTCCCCACATAGCAAATGGCCATGGCGACGAGCAGCAAATTCAACGATGCTGGCGACGACGTGGACGCAGCGATCTAGTGTGCAGCAACTTCTGTAGGCGGGTTTTGGCGTGTTTGTAGGAGTCGACTTTCCATGGTCAGCCAATAATACTCGTTCGGTCCTCAAGAACTTTCTTGCTGTGCGTGTCCGTTGAGTGTAGCAGCCAAAAAGACCCTTCATGAACTTCTTTGAGAATCTTGCTTAGAAGCCTCGCAGCGATACTACATATCCAGGTAGATCTCGTACTCGTGGTTCCTTTTTATGCCAAGATTTCTCAATTGAGGAAGAAACACCTGGCCAACCTCCGTGTAGGGTTCTCTTGTCGTTTTCGAACACGTCTAAGCAGAGTACTTTGTCTCTTCAAGAATTTCCGATGTCATGATACCAAGGTTTTCCGTCCGGGCCCACCTCTTGCCGCGACAAAATGCCGGTCTAGAAGCGATGTTGGATGCGGATGAGAGGAATGTCTTCTTCGCGCCCCGATTTCAAACATAGACCGACAAAGTGGGCTAGGGCATCGTAGCCTAACCCATTGTCCTGCGCAGTGCAAGTCTCGAGAAGGTGACCTCTCGAAATGTTCCAAGGCAATCCCCCGGGAGGCAGGGCCTCATAGAACACTAATTTTATATCTCTGAGTTTCCCACTCTCCTACGACACTGGTGGATTGACCAAGGCCGAGTCACCAAAGACTTCTAGGAATTTTACATTTGCTTCGCATTGTTGCTTGGATCCCTAAGATACAAGCTTTGTGATCTCTGCTACGTTGTTCGTGCAATCGAAGGCTGACTCGGGCAAAGTGATAGGTATATACTTGCCTTTCCGAGGGAAATCAGGTATAACTCCTATACCATGGCCCATCATATTGGACGCACCATCGACAAACATCGTCCATTTCTTTCCCCCGTCTTTTTCTTCTTCATTGGATGTTGCCAGCCAGTCCTCATCGGAATACTGCCTTTACCGTGCGTAGCCCGGTAGTCGTATCAGGGTCAAGTTGGACCAAATATTCTACGAAGTGCGCTACCTTGACAGCCAGTTTCTCGCCACGTATAGGATATCATATCTCGAAGCACCATTTGCCACTTATGCAATTACGTCCCAACGCATGGGCTTCTCGAATAAGGGCTACTCTGATCGGATCCATCCCGATATGAGCCACGGCGGTGTGACTCCGGCATATCTTCGTCTTCGGCGGTGCCGCCATGCATGCCCCAAAGCACAACAAGTCCGCCTCCAAAGTGGAATATTTGGCTTCGCCGCTCGTGAGCTTCTTGCTCAAGTAATATATTGCCCGCTTCTTTTCTCCCGGATTCATCGTGTTGACCGAGCACGCAACCCATTGACTCGGTCCGTCACTGTACGGATATAGGATCAAGGGCCTCCCAGTATTGGCGGTACCAGGACCTGCGGGTTCTCAGCAAGTAAGATTTGATCTTTCAAAAGCCTCTTGGCAATCCTCATCCCAACTCATGGGTTGATTCTTGTGCAATAGCTTAAAGATTGGCTCAGCATGTAGTCTGTCAATCGAGAAGATAAATCGGAAGATGTAATTGAGTCTCCTCTAAGAAGCCTCGAATCTCTTTTCGGTTCTCGGAGCTGGCATATCTATGATTGCTCGGGCTTTGTCAGGAGTCGACCTCGATTCCCTTTTCACTGACAATAAAACCCAACAACTTTCCTCGACTTTGACCCCAAAGGTGCATTTAGCCGGTTTAACCGCAGCTTGAATTTCCAGAGCCTTTCAAACAACTTCCGCAGATCTGTGAGATGGACGTCCTCTGTTCAAGATTTGTCAATCATGTCGTCCACGTAGACTTCTATCTCCTTGTGAATCATGTCATGGAATAATGTGACCATGGCCCTCTGATAGGTTGCCCCAACATTTTTCAATCCAAAGGGCATGAGTTTGTAACAGAAGGTTCCCCAGGCCGTGATGAAGGTGGTCTTTTCTCTATCTTCTTCGGCCATCTTGATTTGATTGTAGCCTGAGAAACCATCCATGAATGAAAAATAGGAGAATTGTGCAGTGTTATCGACCAGCACATCGATGTGGGGGAGCGGAAAGTCATCTTTCGGGCTGGCTTGATTAAGATCTCTGTAGTCTACGCACATCCGGACCTTTCCATCTTTCTTGGAGACCGGTACTATGTTAGCGACCCACTCGGGGTAATTTGCAACAGCCAAGAAGCCAGCGTCAAACTGCTTTCTTACTTCCTCCCGGATTTTCAGAGACATTTCCGGTTTCATCCTCCTTAGCTTCTGCTTGACTGGTGCACATCTGGCTTTTATAGGCAGCTTATGCTCTACTATAGAAGTATCTAAACCCGGCATGTCTTGATAAGACCAAGCGAAGATATCACTATAGTCCTGTAGGAGCGAGACCAATCGCTCACGATTGTCTCCAGTGATAAGCGTGCTTATCTTGACTTCTCTTTTGTTTTCCTCGGTCCCCAAGTTTGTCAGATCCACGGGTTCCTTATGCAGTTCGATTATTTTAGATTCGCGTTCCACCAATCTCAACATCTCATCTGTGGGTTCGCATTCAAATTCTGTCTCTTCATCAACCGGATCAACAATACAATTGAAATCACCTGATACAATACTAGCACTGTCGTCGCGAGGCGGTTTTGGGTCAGATCTGCGTATTGGGTATGAGAAGAAGGAATAAGATATGTATTTTTAACAGAGGGAAAAATATATTGGGGAATAGAAGAGAGAATATTTTGGATAATTGCAGTTGTACTTATTATTTGTCAAAAAATATGTAAAAAATGTTTATGTGTAAAATTTTGTTGTGACAATTACAAAATTACATTTGAACTGAACCAAAAGTCAGAGGTAGATCAAAGATTTCCCAATTGGTCAGTTCTCGTCCGGGGGAACAGGGCGTCACTAGATCTTCAATAGTCATCGTCCCCTTTCCGTCTATGGCTGCAATCATGCCCGGGTCTTCGAAGCCGGCACTTCAGAAACTTTGTGATATGTGGCACAGAGGGACCTTGTTATGACGGGGTCTTATTGCCTTGTCCTCTTCAGTGGGCTGATACTCGAACCCATATCGTCGCCTATTCTTGTTCACTGGCAATGGCCGAGATAAGCCGCCATTATTTTGCCCCAGTTTATCACCTGGCTTGAACCCGCTCTTTAGCATCACTCGGGCCATCATCATTAAAGCCTTAGGGGACCGTCTATGGTCAACCGCTTCTCCTTCCTTAATGGTAGTGACATTGGCCACTTCCAAGGCTTGGAATTGAGTCTCCAAAGCCTCTTCTGCTGCCTCAATATAAGGAGGATTGGTGGGTTTGCTGACCAAATAATCTTCCTCTGCCGAGACGATGATCAGCCTATCATCTAGGATGAATTTCAGCTTTTGATGCAGGGTCAATGGTACTGCCTTAGCAGTGTGGATCCAAGGCCTACCTAACAGGCAGCCATACGCCGGCTGGATATCCATGATCTGGAAAGTTATGTTGAAGACAACTGGGCCGATTTGGACCGGCAGCTTTACTTCACCCATTACCTCCCTTCTCGACCCGTCGAAAGCCCTAACCACCATGGAACTGGGCTTGAGGGTGATTTTTTCATATGGCAGCTTTGACAATGTAAGTTGAGGCATTACATTTAACGAGGAGCCATTATCCACCAGAACTCGGCGAGGATGTGATCCATACATTTCACCTAGATATGCAATGCTCTGTTAGTGTCCTCGCCCTTCGTCCGGAATCTCGCGATCGAGCGAAGGTGAGGAAGTTATTGGCGGCTATATTACTGGCAATTCCTTCAAATTTATCCACCGAGATATTGTGGACTACATGTGCCTCATTCAAGATTTTCATGAACACTCTTCAGGTGGGGTTCAGAGTTCATCATCGTGAGCCAGCAAATGAGATTTTGGCTGGTATACGGTTCTACTGCTCTATTACTCGTATACTCGTCTGCGCTTATCGTATTTAGGAAATTCGTGAGCCTCTTCTGTCCGAAAAAGCCTTCTTTAGTTCCTTCTCTTCCTTTTCTGCCATTTTCGGACTCTAATCTAGCCCGACTCTCCTCGTCTTGGGTAGCCTGGGCTGCCTTCCTCGTGTCTCAGCTGGGGAGCATAAATGCGACCGCTCCGGTAACTTCCTCCCTATTCTAGCTATGTTGGTTACGTTAAGTGGGAGGAATTTCCCAACCTATCCTCTTGCGTTCTTTCTCCAAGTACCTCGACGTTATACCTCCAAGGCACCTTCCTTGTCTGTGGATCTTGGAAGCGGTCCAGGCACCTTTATTGTGACTGAGTCTCATCCCTTGGCGTCGGCGCAGCCGACGGCTCAGGCATAACTTTGAATGACCAAGAGGTTTAGGATGCCCTCAGGAGAGGATTCATCGACCATGTCTACCTCCTCTTCTACTTCAACATAGTTCACCAGGGACCTACTCCACCCATGGTTTGTAGTTGGGTTACTCCCTACACTTGGAGCATCTTTTTCAAAGTTCAGCCATTTGGCATTGATCAACTTGCTAGACCTTATGTTTCAAGGCCAGACGATTTTTCGATTAGAATGTCCCTCATTGTTCCAGGCATGATAATCGCGTTTGGCCTCGGATGTACCATTTCGGGTATGGGGGTTCTAACGGCTTCATGGGAACGTAGTGCAATCAAAGAGTTTTGAATCAGAGCAGGAGACAATAACTGGAGTAACTCATTGGGATCGGGTCGAATTGCACAATTTTTCATTTGGATTGTTAGTTGGTTTTTTGTTGAGGTGGGTTAGGGTTGGTGTTTTGGTTCCCATGACTTTGGATGGTTGTTGTTGAGGAACGTTTGAGGAGGTGGAATCATGACGGTAGGTGTTTGGTTGGAAATGAGTAGGTGGATTATAGGTTGGTTGGTAGGCAGGTTGGGCGGAGGCTAACATATGTGGGTGTGTAGGGAATTGTGGCTGATAGGATGTTTGGTAGTTAGGCGGTGTGGTGGTTGGTTGATACATGGGTTGTGCGGCGGTTGGGCGGTTTAGGTCGAAGGAGACATAATGGGTCTCGGCCTCCTTTTTCTTCCATGTATTATTTGTCGGCTTTCAGCGCTCACGTTGCGAACGGCGATTATGCACAATCCTTCCTGGCGCAAACCACCTCTCCACGCGTTCTCCTACTAGTACCATGTCCGAGAAATTACGCGAGACGCTGCCCTGTCATTTTGTCATAGTAGGATGCGGGGAGAGTCTCCATAAATGTGCTAATCATTTATCGGTCCAGCAGGGGTGGCTGGACTTGAGCGGCTAGCTCCCTCCACCGCTGAGCATACTCTTTGAAGGACTCATTGTCCTTCTTGACCATGTTTTGTAATTGAGTCCTGTCGGGTGCCATTTCTATGTTGTACTTATATTGCTTTAGGAAGGCGTCAGCCAAGTCGTTCCATGAGCGAATATAGACCTCTCAGCTGGAGTGTGCCGGCTAGTTCTTTACCTGATCAGGACATGCCTTGGAAAGCATTGAATAGCGGCTTGTCGTTGTGCGAGTGAGGGAGTCATTTTCTGCTGCCACATTGTTAGGTGGCTTCTTGGACAAGCCGACCTCAGTCATTTACTCGAATTTCGGGCTCTTGAACTTACGGAGGTATGACGACATCCGAGAGACGAGGAAGCTCGGAAGCCTTCCGACTATCCCATGTCCATTCCCCTCATAGCTCTGACTCTTTCTTCTAAATGTTGCCATCTCCCTCGAGATGGGCTTTGCTGGTCAGCCAAGCTTTGTGCCATGGCTCAGTTCAAGGGCTGGCTGGCATGGTGAGGTAAAGCATACGGTCCTTCGGGTCTTGTAACAAGACCGTATGGATGTGGGTGATGAGGGTTTGCTGGATGAATAGCGACTGGGACAGAATATGCAGGGTCCTTTGTGACAGTCGTGTTCATGTGGGTATAGTCGGGGTGGACATTGTATGGATCGGTGGCTGATGGATTAGTGTAAGGAGGGAAAGATGGGTTTATATGTGTAAGGAAGGTAGAGGAAGTGTTTGTATTGTAAGGGTAGGGTGGCAGGTTCGTGTATGTTGGGTGTGAGTGTGGTGGATAACCAGCGGTATTGGTGGGAGGCATGTAAGTTGGTGGGTTGATAGAGGGTTGTGAATGGTAGGGTTCGAGTGCGGAGTTCCAGCAGGAAGGCTTGGATGATATTGGTGGATGGCAGGGTTTGTGTGGAGTGGTAGTGCATTATGGTTTTCGCCAGCTGAGATCCCTTGAGAACCTGGCCCGTGATAGGGTTCATAGTCGGGTGGTAGTCCGTACGGCCATTCTTGTTCAGTAACAGTCTGAAGAGGCATTGATACAGTGGCTGCCTCAGGCGCCTTAGTCCCTACGAGTCCCTCTGTGCTTTTTTCAAGTAGCTTCATAGGCTTGCCGCAGTGCTTCAGCTCAGCCGACCTCACTATGGGCTCCTCATTCTGTGTTTCCAGCTCACTCATGATTTTGGTTCTCGATCTGGTGCTATATGAATGCCGGGGGAGTCGTGAGTCCGCTATTTTGTTACCTGTTTAAAAAGTTAAATCCATTAATTAATTGATTTGAAAAAATAAAGTTTGAATACGTGATAAATACTGAGGGACCGGAATCTCATTGAGTGCTGATCGTGTGCATCCTTCGTCCTTTGAGTATGAGATGGAAATTAATATGGAATCACGAGAAAAGCAGTTTTATTCAAAATAGATGAAGTGCATTACATTTCGTTCCTCTGCTTGGCGATTACAATGTATTTTTCATTCTTAAGACTAAATGTACAAGTTTGAAATGAAAATTTCTACTTCGGGTGGGGTGTGGAGTGGATGCGGAAGATGCTTCCGCCTTCTTGATGATTGCGGTATTCATTGCCTGAAGGCCGTATTTGCTAATTTAGCTAGCAACTGAAAGCATTTGATTAGTGCTCGTGTCGTGTCTTTATCATCTTTTCTTTTGTATCATTTATACCCTTTTGCTGCATCTTTATAACCTCGATGACCTTCCATTTTTCCTCATTCACCTCATTTTGCCAGGCTATGAGTAGGCCTTCAATTTTCTTCTTCATGTTCTCTATTCTCTGCTGACAAGTCATTCTCTCTCCCTCATCCCAGTCCCTCTGATTTGAACTCTCACTGCCGACGAGTTTGATTTTTCTCTTCTCGGATTGTGTGGACTTTGGCCTCATTTGTTCCAAAAGTGCTCCTTAGCTAGCGGTTCTCTTGGAGTGCGGCGACCTTTCTCGTACTCTCATGCCGAGCTCACTTGTGGGCACAGTTCATGTGCACAGAAGCACGCTGCGCTCCCTTTTATTTCTCTCGCATACACGATATGAGAGCTTCGTTTATGTCGTTCTCCCTTCTCCATGTAACGCTCTCTTTTTGTGTCTTCAAGAGCTCTTCTTCTAGCTGAGCATTCTTCTTGGTCATAGCCTCTAGCTTTTCTTTCAGGATTTTGACGACCTCATCCTCAAACACCGCGGATGCTGGTTGACCTTCGGACGGGGCAGTAGGAGGTTTGAACGGCAGTTAATCGTCACCCTATCTCTAACCCACTTGCTATGTACTCTTTCCTTAGCGGCGCAACCAGCCTCCTAACTCCTTTCCTTTACGAGTGATGACCTCCCATGCTTCTCGAACTTTACGGAGGTTCTCAGCAAAGTCTCCTTCGTATCTCAGGTAGAAAGGAGTCAATAGCTCGTCGGGCGGAGGTGCTTTGATAGGGTAAGCCAGCTGTCTCTGCCCCAGTATCGGGTTGTAATTGATACAACCTCTAGCTCCCATGAGGGGTACATTCGGGAACCCCTTGCAGTGATAAATGACATCCGTTCTTTGTTGCCACGAAGGTTGCCACCTAATCTGGTCTTCCGTCAAGCCCGCGAAATGGGAGGACCATTCGGCGTTGCTCATAGGTTTCAGCTGGTAACTCAAAATTTGATATGGGATATTGTGTCTTCGTATCCCTTTTGAAGATGTGAGCGGTTATCCACACGAACAACATTGGCAGGCAAAAGATTAGCCTTATTCTCTTCTTACGTCGAAGTTCAGGCGTGCGATGAACATCCGCTAGTAAGGTCACTACTGAGGTTTTTACGCCTCTATCTCTCTGGCCAAGAAGATATCGATGCGTTCAGATCGACGAAGTCATCCATATAAGGGAAAAGCACTAACCCATAGATGGTAAGGGCTAGCACATCCATGTATATAGCCCAACGTTCGTTGTTGGCCAAGTGTTGCATATATTCCTCCAAGAATTCTCAGTGAATCCCTTGACACTGGCTCCTTGTTTGAGTAACACTATCAAACGATCCCAGACTACAACTTCAAAGCTTTGTCGCGGCCCGGAAGGTGGAATGATGCTCTAGGTATTGGTACGACCTAGTCCCCTCCAACGGCAGATCCAGAATCTGTTCAAACTCCTCTAGAGTGGGGGCCAGCTGGAAGTCCGAGAATGTAAAACACCGGAGAGGCGGATCATAACATTGTACCATGGCAGTGAGGGCCCCTTCCTGTACTTGGACCTTCAAAAGCCTTAGTATGTTGCTGTATCTTTTGGCGAAGGCCATCTGCTAGATATTCGACAATTTGTTTGCAAACGCCTCTAAACTGGCCAAGTCTGCCACTTTGACACCAACACGTCTCTTCTTCCTCAACTGCTCGGATTCCATATTAATTTCCATTTCACCCCTCTTACGATAGTCACTGAGAATCTGGTATCTCGAAAAAGAAGGAAAAGGAGAAAAATAAAATATGTTAGGCTCAGAATGAAAGGGACTAATGTATGATGCATGCATGAACATTTAAAAGCGATAAATATGGTTATTTTATGGTTAGTTTCTTCCTTTTTCCTCTCTTTTCTTTTTTGGTCTCTCTCATTTTCTCTCACCTTTCTTTTTTGCCTACTCTTTCTTTCTTTTTCTTCTCTCACTTTCTTTTTTGGTCTCCCTCATTTTCTTTTTTTTCTTTTTTTTTAATTTCTCTTTTCTCTCCCCTTTTTTTGTCTTTCTTTTTCATTTTTCATTCCCTCTCTCTTTAATTTTGGAATTCCACAATCGCAAGTAAATAAAATTCTTACAGCACCGATGTCGTGTAAACAGGACGTGCCCTCCTTGTGTCCTAATGAGGTGACCTGTTCTATAGATCTAAGGCTTTTTAATGCATGAACCTCTCAAGGTGGTTGTAATCCTAGGGGTATAAAGGTCCTTGAGGCCAGAGTTCCGAGTCCGCAATGCTTGCCCACAGTAGAAATGTGTAGTTGCGGGGCATTATGAATAGGGCCTCTCATTAGGATTTTCATGACATACATAGGGCCCCGTAAACCCATTGACACCACTAGATCCCTCTAATCACAGGCAGCACTCGGACAAAGGTAAGGAGGCTGACTCACTAATAAGAATGCGTTATCTGATGTATGGAGGGCACATTTATTTTGGGATACCTACAATTGGGGAACTTGTACAGATATATAGCAATTTATTATTTGTCTATCCTAGGGTATAGAGAGAATAAACAAAACAATAAATCAAGAATAAATCAACAAATAAATAACATGCAATAATTAAATCATGCACATAAACAATGAAGGGATCAATATTAAATACATAGAATTGTTGGGCTTGAAATGACTCTCACAGTATTCCCCGGTGAAGTCGCCATGCGCGCAACCGTAATTCCGACGAGACGACGAGACTCGCTAAAATTTTAAAATGGAATCATTTGATATGTGGAGCCGCCACCAAGTTTTTATTTAAGGGAAAAAGATTTGGAAAAAACCCTGACTTGAGGATGAGATTTAGGTTCGGGAGTCGATTACGAATGGGGAAGGTGTTAGGCACCCCATTCGCCCGTTCCGAAGAATGGTACCCTTAAACTTAGTGTGTGATTATTTGAAAATAGTTTGATCCCTTTGTTAGTGTGAAAATGAATAAATTGAGGGAGGTTAGCCTGACAGGACTTGATCCTACTCCTACGTATTCCCCGATGCAATGGGAAACTCAAGGCTTACGTAGTTCTTGTGGGGAAAGCTTGACCTTCAAAAGTACTTAAAAAGAGTATTTGAAGATTTTGTTTTGAGAGAGTTTTATCTTTGAGAGGGATTTTTGGTCCACTCATGCACAAGGCCCGAGGCGTGGCGAAACGACGGACCCGTACGAACTACTAAATGTTGAACAAACAGTGAACCATCGCTTCCCATTTAGAGCCCATTCAGAGACCTAGAATCCCAAAATATTAGAAAAAAATAGATTTTAAAGTTTTGAAAAGGACCTCAAGTCCATTCATGGACAAGGCCCGAGGCGGCTAAGGCTGCACGGGGACCTATACGAGCTACTAAACGTTGAACAGCAGGTAAACCACCAGCTCCCCGTTTAGAGTCCGTTGCGTGAGACATAGAAATCCCAAAACACTTAGAAGAGGATTTTTAAAGTTTTTCGAAAAGAAATAATTTGCAAATGGTATTGATCCTTGAGTAAAATAAAACTTGAATATAATATAAGAGTTTTCGTTTTTGAGTTTGGGATGATTTCAAATTTGTTAAAAAATTTAGATGATTTTGGTGAGAATTTTTGTAATTATATAAATTTTTAGGATTTTTGGAATTTTATGAAATTTTTAGGAATTATATAACTTTTTATTTATTTAGTAATTTTAGAATTTTTATGAATTTTCTAAAATTTTTAAAATTCTTATGAGTTTTATAGGATTTTTAGAATTTTTATGATTTTTATAGGATTTTTAGAATTTTTTATGATTTTTATCAATTTTAAAAAAAATTTTGGAATTTTTATCAATTATAGAATTTTTTAGGAATTTTTATTAATTATAGAATTTTTAAATTTTTATTAATTATAGAATTTTATGGATTTTTATTAATTATTGAAAAGCTATGGATTTTAAGGTAATTATTTAGGAACTTTTATTATTTTATTTAATTATAGAATTTTCAAGTTAATTTTTATTAATTATTTAGGAATTTTATGAATTTGAAAGGGTAAAATTGTAATTTCTGACCTAGGGGATACTATTGAGGAATTTATAAATTCTTCGAAGGTAGTATTGTAATTCTATTGGCGGGGTTGATTTTGTGAGAAAAATGTTGGGGAAGGAAAAAGGTGCCCCATGCAGGATTCGAAGACGGGTCACTGGGTTTGAGGGCCAGCACATCCACCACTATGCTGAGCCTCCATTTGACATTATAACCACTATCCTAATACGAAAGTCATACCCCGCATTCACGCATCTCGTAATTGGGTTTCTAATGACCTTGGTTACACCCTCCCCTCCTCTCGTTTCGTTCTACGAGTTTCGAGAGCCACACGCTGTCAGCCTCCCTTTTGAATAGCGCACGCAAAATCTTCAACTCAGGCCTAGCATCATGGTTTCCCAATCGGTGTGGATGCGCCATAGATAATGTAGTGAGGGCAGCAAGTGCAGAATACACACCTTTGTTCCAATGGCTGAGTGTATGGGAAGGTTGGACGAATGTCGTGGAGGAAGCGTAGGTGCATGGTTTTTATAGACTTGGATCGATGCGTGAGGCATACGAATCAGGGACATTGAGACCAAGAGCTATAAATGTGGGGGAGAGGGGGTTGACCGATTCTAGGCTGAAGCTTAACTCGACGAAGCGAAGAAAACAGGGGTGTCTTTATTGACTAACTAGGCGAATTGTTGTAGGTAAACCTACGTAGAAACCAACCCTTATGAGTCTATACTCAGTATACATATGTATCATACTTGCACATGATAGGGTGGATGAATTGGCGTAGCCCATTAGATATTAGAACCGGTGAAGTCATATGAATTGTTGTATGTGACCATCTCCACCGCATCCCATTCCCTTACCCCTTGTTCTTTTCATCTTGGTGTTGAGACACCCATTTGTGCATTGGCATGTCTACATGGGACTAGCCTTGGCTCTACCTTCGTACATCATGACCCCCTAACCCTCTTATATTCTTTTGACTTCTCCCTTCATCCTTCTAAACATAGTATTTTGACCCTTCCCAAGTTATCAAGCGACGTTTGATATCCTAGTCTAGGTGTATAGGATTTGGCCAAGAGGCTTCTCTCCAAGATACGAATCCTGAGTCATATCACCTGGTATCGAGCAATTGGTGGAGCCAACCGAGAATTCGGGAACACCAGGAGAAGGGCGCTTACCACTAGTAGGGGAAAGTATGAGGAAGGATTCAAATCCCACTACCTTCACCACCTTTTTATACTCGTACAAAACATGGTCTGGTTTCCATACCTGAATTACTAACAGGGTCTCTTCTCGTGGGGTTTTGTGAGGTGATAATTTTCTATAGTTCCATGCATGATATCCTAATCACAGGTTGAGGTATATCCTTTTGATCTTATGCCTATTCCATGGGCTAGAACGCAAGAAAGACTTTTCCATACCCTTTTCTCTAATAGAAGATGCTACCATAGTAAGCTAAGAGAACAACGAACATGCAACTCCCCTTCATACCCCAACCTACGTTCCTAACAGCCTCAATCTAAAGAGGCAATCCTTGAGAGTCCACTTGTGAACTTGGGTTTGATTTATTCCTATTCTGTATTTCATTCGACCTCCCCTCTAATTGACACATTTTTGTTCTCCTCTTGGCTCTAGTTATTTAGGCGTTGGCTCTCCCTATTGGTGAATTTCGGTGCCACAGGGTTCAAGTGCAAGGATTAATCATGTTATTGACACTAATCGCCCCTTTGGTTAGCTCTTATACCCAAATCGTACGTCAAGAATTTCAATTGCAGAATGGCCACTTCCTTGTTGAGCATTTCCCAGTTTAATTTAACTTATACACTAACTCATAACAGAAATGAGCTTTTTCTTGAATTTATACGCAGATTATGAACAACGATATTTCACGGTCTGGTCCTAATTATCTATTAATTGAGCAAAGAAAGGCACTGAACTTATGGATCAAATTATCAAGATTGCATTTGGGAACTAACATCAAGAGGAGCTCTCTGATCCTTCTTGAAGGAATCCTTTACTAGCAATTCGAAGGAAAATGATCTCCCGGAGTTCTCTAGAAGCAGTCTACTGAAGCGACTTTGATCGGGCTCGAAGAATCGAACATTACCGCAAAGTAGAATCGCAGAGTTCTTGATGTTGTGAGGAAAAATCAGAATCGTTTTGCCGGGAGAAAGCTCTTCCTTCTCTTCTCCAAAATCAGAAAGAAAAAAGCCCCCAAACCTCTTTATGCTGAGCTTTTTATAACCAACCGAAACCACCTTCTCCTTTTGCCTTCTTTTGTTTTTTTTTGTAATTTTCGATTTTATTTATTTATTTTTGACTTTATTTATTTTTTCCTTCTTTTTTTTTATTTTGAGTCTTTTTTCAGATTTTCAATTTTGATTGATTTTTTTATTTTAAAAACTTCATTTCTTTTAATTAATTAATTTTCATATTTCCACATTCTTGAAATTTTTATTATTTTTATTTATTTTCCAATTTTCATTTTTCTTTATTTATTTTTATTTTTCCCAGTTTTTATTTTTCTTTGTTTATACCCTTTTTTAAATTTTTTAGTTTTATGTTTCTCCCAATATTTTTTTTATTTTTTTTATTCATTTTTCCTATTTTCAAATATTTGTTTTCAGATTTTTGTTTAATTTTAATTTTTAATGTTTAACTATGTTTTATATTTTTTTGATTTTTATTGTTTATTCTTATTATTTTTCTGATTTTTGTTGTAGATTTTTTTAATATTTTAATTTTCTGTTTCTTTCCAAATTTTATCTTTCTTTATTTTTAAAAAAAATTAATTCTTGTTAATTTAAAATATTTTGATTTTATTTTATTTTCAAAATTTTTTTATTTTCTTTAATTTTCCCATATTAATTTTTTTTTCAGAATTTTTAATTTTCTTTAATTTGCTTTTTTTTATTTTTGATTAATTTTAGTTTTTCTTTTCTTTTTCTATTTTTTTTATCTTTTCTAGCTTTTCTATTTTTAATTTTTGTTTATTTTGTTGTTTGTTTTTTGTTTTTTTTTTGTTTTCCAAATTCCTACTTTTATTAATTTCAGATTTAGTTTCAGATTTTAATTCTTTATTATTATATTTCTTTTGTTATTATTATTATTTTATTTATTGTTATATTTTTTTTCCTTTTTTTTATTGTTTTCACTGTTTAATCATGCTTTGTTTTGAATTCCTTGGGATTTTTAACTTAGGTTTATTCCCTAATTGACTTAAACCGGACCTCGGAGATAATTGAGTGTTTACAATTAGGACGAGTCATCGATCTATAGCCATTCCATCATAGTTATGCTCCATCTTCGGTGTACCTTCCTAAATAATCCCTGATCCTCGCAAGCACTAACCCATACACCCCTGGCGTACTCTGTCACTTCCTAATTGAGCTAGAAAAGACTTTGACACCGGTGCTAAGGGCGATTGGCTCCCCTTGATACTTCCCAGAGCCAACGATTCTTCTTTAGCATGCGGACCCTAGGTTGTAGAGCCACCAAGATGTCCCTAAACCGTAGCTCTAAATGACCCCCGGCCTTGCATAAGCTTGACGATCGCATCCGTCTGATTCCGTAATGAGTCCCCACTGAGCTCCGATCAGTGAGTGAATAACTTGAAACGGCACTAAGCCTGGCCCAGTCGTCTTAAGCTCCTCGGAAACACTCGGAGGCACCAGCAGAAGGCCGACTTCCTTGTCCACATTTTAAGAGTTGAATCGACTTAACAGGATCTAGAGGTCAGGCGTGGAGCTAGTGTCACGCAACCTAATGTTCCAACAAGAACCGTACCAAGACAAAACTCGTTGGTAGCCCATCCTTACTCCTCTGAGGACCAAGATCCCGATTAAATAAGCACGAACTCGGTACTCCTACCCGCGTCTAAGGAGCGTTGAGAAACGCACCCCCTACCGATCCACAAGACCGGCCTCCACCCGTCGTGTGCGGGGTTGTGTCATCGAGATCTTGATCGCATATCCTGCTGGCTAGCTCAACGCCGGGCATGCGGGTCCAACAAAACCTCCCACCAACGTCCCGCTTGGGTAGATGAGGACGTCCATGCCTGTCACGTAGACTTGTAGGACCACACCCCAAACCTGCGAGGTGGCGAAGCTACGTAGGTACCTCCCTAACCCAACTTCCATAAACCACCTTTACCACGTGCCACACAAAGCAGCCGATCCCCGAGTCCAGAGAATAAACAAACTTATGAAAAGGGAACGGCAAACATCATTTGGCCATCCCATGAGCTGAATCTTGAGCTCCAAAGAAAGCAACCAAACTGTCCACTTGAGTAGGACTTTATAGCCACACTAGCTTTCTCAGGAGTAGTTTATCTGAACCATCCTTCCGCCCCAGTAACACATTCTGCCCCAAGCGAGATCCACCCATATAGGAGACGTATGCATCGCATGTGGGAAGGATGCTACAGATGTGGGTGTCGCGATCACAAAACAAACTTGACGACCAACTCAAAGGTGCAACGTCAGACTGGCCACGCGTCACCACCAGCCAATACTCCTGAGTCACTACGCAACCGGCAATCAGCCTAGGGATTGAGTAGTCTTCAAGAGCATCCATCGATCTCGTCGCACCATCCTCAGCTCCACGACGTTCATCTTGAAGGTCAAGCATAAACACCACATAGTAGGGTGATCGGAGACACCCTCTTGCCCAATGCATGCTCCAAGCACGTCGTCCCCTTAAGACGTGAGAATTAGCCAATGCGCGCATGACTCCAGGACAAAAGCACCTAACATTCCGCCTATTCAAGATCGGCCCCAAGCCGTATTGTTCATCTCAGAACAGAAACAGGGGGAGATACGGCCTTTGGTTCAAAAAAGCTTAAAAGGCCGTAAGCGAAGTAACACTCTAAAGGTGCCCACTCGGATATCTGCGTCTAAACCTACGTAGGAGATGCCCTCCCTTCACCCTGGATGGGTTGACGACATCTCAGCGCTGAGGGGGATGAAGACCTTCGTTCCCAAGGACCCAAATATGACACCATGCATTGGGACATGATCGAGAGGGCTCCAGGTAGGATGCTATTCGTCATACGAACGGAGCCCCACACCAACGGGTCTATGAGAGTGCCATTCGGCCAAATGAGAGGAGGCATATCCAAAGCGGAAACATGTACCCAAGAGCGGACGTAGACGCGCGGTGAGTGGGTGATGCATGAAGCAAGGGAGGGCCAACCAGCTACAATGGAGTTCTTGAGGGCGTAGGGAAGCCAACATGCCGCAAGCTCGAGGTGCCCAGGAAGAGAGGATTAGACGGAAAGAGAAGCCCAGCATCGAGGCTGCTGCACGCCGCCGGTACCCAAGTCCCTTGTAGCCGGAGCCGGCCTCGAAACAAATGACTAGGCTAAGCCATGAAGGCCATGCAAAAAGGGAGGGGCACCGCATGCGTGGGTGAAGCTTTTGGGGAAATGACAAGCAGACCCTCGAATCTTTCCTAAATTCCAGTTTCGTCCCTTGCCATGCAAAAGACGAAATTTCCCTTGCCTTTTTCTAAATTCCAGTTTCGTCCCTTGCAATGCAAAAGACGAAATTGCCGTTTGCCTTTCCATAAATTCCATGTTCGTCCCTTGCCTCTCAAAAGACGAAATTTTCCCCTTGCCTTTCCAAAAATTCCTAAACTGTCCCTCACCCTTAAATGACCATTTTGCCCTTCCACTTTTTTGAAAATTCCTAAACTGCCCCCTACCTCTCTAAATGACCATATTGCCCCAACCTTTTCCCAAAATTCCACAATTGCTAATTAATTCCCAAAAATTCCATAATTGCTAATAAAATTCCCAAAAATTCCATAATTGCTAATAAAATTCCCAAAAATTTCATAATTGCTAATAAAATTTCCAAAAATTCCTTAATTGCTAATTAATTCCCAAAAATTCCATAATTGCTAATAAAATTTCCAAAATTCCATAATTGCTAATTAATTCCCAAAAATTCCACAATTGCTAATTAATTCCCAAAATTCCACAATTGCTAATTAATTCCCAAAATTCCACAATTGCTAATAAAATCTCCAAAAATTACATAATTGCTAATAAAATTCCAAAAAATTCCATAAATGCTAATAAAATTCCCAAAAATTCCATAATTGCTAATAAATGCCAAAACCTCGAATAAAATTGCTTCCTTCCTAAAAGCATTCTCCGCTTCTTATAGTTAGAATAAATTTCCCCTTTTCCGCGAAAATAAAAACTCTCTTTAAACATTTTGGGATCCTTGGTCCCACGCAATGGGCTCTAAATGGGGGGCTAGCGGTTCACCTATTGTCCAATGTTTAGTAGTCTGTATAGGCCCCCGTGCTGCCGTAGCCGCCTCGGGCCTTGTGCATGAGTAGACTAAAGGTCCTTTCAAAAAAAAAAACAAAACTCTTTCTTTAAAATATTTTGAGATCCTTGGTCTCACGCAATAAGCTCTAAATGAAATTTGCGCGGTTCTATCTGTCCAGAGCGTTTAGTCAATCGTATAAATGCCCCGTCTTTCTATTAGCCATGCCTATCAGGTCTTATGATGAGTGGACTAAGGGTCTTTTTCCAAAATAAAGTTCTTTTTCAAAATATTTTGGGATCCTTGGTCTCACGCAATGGGCTCTAAATGGGGGGGTTAAGCGGTTCCGCCTCATCAGTCCCAGCGTTTAGTAGTGCACGCATGACCACGAGCACCTGTAGCCACCAGGTCATGTGCATGAGTCGACTAAGGGTCCTTTTCCAAAATAAAGTTATTCTGCATAGCGCCAGTAGTCTCGGCAGAAGTGGGCTTGACTAACTAAAATTTTGAAATGGATTTTATTTGATTAGAAGTGGAGTGCGCCAGCCACGAATTTTTAAGGGAAAAGATTTGGAAAAAAACCACAGATTTAGGTTGGAGTCGGTTACGAGAGGGGAAGGCACTTGTTCGCCGTTCAAGGAACCGGTACCCTGGCCCAGGTGTGTGATTTTGAAAAGCTTTTTGATCCCTTTAATTAGTGTGAAGATAAATATTTGATGGAGGTTAGCCTGACAGGACTTGATCCTGCTCCTACGTATTCCCTGGTGCAATGGGAAACTCAAGGCTTACGTAGTTCTGGTTTATGAAGGCTTGACCTTCAAAAGTGCTTGAGAAGATTATTTGGTTTGTGAAGGCTTGACCTTCAAAATGCTTAAGAAAAGATTATCTTAAAGATCTTATTTTGGGAAAAAAGGTTTGAAGATCTTGCTATTCGAAAAGAAAATTTTTGGGAGGGATTTTTTGGCCCACTCATGCACAGACTTCTGGGCAGCTGGCTAAAGCTGCCACAGGGACTATAGAATTGCTAAATGTTGAACAGCGGGTAAACCGCGAGTTCCCCATTTAGAACCCGTTGCGTGAGACCTAGAATCTCAAATATTTAGGAAAAATATATATTTGTTTTAATTTGAAAAGGACCTCAGTCCACTCATGCACAAAGGTCAGGCGGCTAAAGGCGCTGAGACCTATACGAACTGCTAAATGTTGAGCACAGGTAAGCCTTGAGTTCCCCATTTAGAGCCCATTGCGTGGACTCGAATCCTAAAATACTTGAAAAAAGATTTTTAAAATTTTTTGGAAAAGGAAATTTTTTAGAAGTCATCCATCTTTTGAATAAAGAAAGCTATAATAAAAGATTTTTTTTTTTTTTTGTATTTCCGAAATTTTTCTATATTTTCTAAATTTTATGAATTTTTGAATGTTTATTAATGTTTATGGATTTTCGAGATTTCCTAATTTTTCTGGGAATTTTTATTAATTTTTGTATTTTTAATTTTATTTTCTGGAAATTTTTATTTAATTTTTCTATTTTACGTAAATTTTTATTATATTATTATTTTACGTAATTTTATTAATTTCTATATTTTCTGTAATTTTTATTATATTTTTATTAGTTATAGAATTTTTATGAAAATTTTTATTAATTTCTGGGGGTAGGATAGGAATTCTGGAATCTCATCAGGGCATTAGGGTAATTTCTGGGGCACGGACAGAACAGGGATTCTGTAATTTCACCAGGGGTATAAGGGTCATTTCCATGGCGGGGATAGAATAGGAATGCACGGCAGATTATTTAAGGAGTATGAGGGTAATTTCGGGAACCTTTGGACGAAGCAGGGATTTTGTAATTTCACCGGGAGTATAGAGGTCATTTCCATGGCGGGGATAGAATGGGAATTGCATGAGGTCGCTAAAGAGTATGAGGAGTAATTTCGGAACGCAGACGAAACGAGGGGATTCGTAATTTCACCAGGGGTATAAGGGTCATTTCCATGGCAGGGATAGAATAGGAGTGTCAGTGGATTTGCCAGAGGTATGAGGGTGTACACACACTGGGCACGGACGAACGGGGATTCTGCAATTTCACCAGGGGGTATAAGAGGTCATTTCGTGGCGATGGGGATAGAATTGCACTGTGAATTACCAGGTATGAGGTCGTTTTTGTGGCGAGGGTTTAAAATAGGCTTTACGCGAGTAAAATAGGAAAGGTTAAAGGGTGATTCGAACTAAAAGGTGGTGAGGCACGTTAGGCTCATTGACCACTTGAGCCATCAAGCTTATTAGCTCATTGTCCTATGGAGCTTTGATATGTACATATATAATGGAAAACTTATCTCTTTAAGTGAGCTCCTGGGCTGGTTCCCCTCTTCCTATTTTCGTATCGTTTTTAACATATCTAAATAGAAGTGAATGTGCATGGTGGCAGAGTGATAACTTAGTCTTTCTCGCATGCCCATACCATGATCTTCTGCAAGGCGGAGTGGGCATGATTCGGTTGTCACTGGGGCTGGGAGGTTAAGAGTATTATCTACGAGGCTCGAACACAGGCCCTGAGATGCACATGAGCATGCCCTAGCCACCCAACAAGTGCTTTAGTTGGTCATATAGCCCTTATCTCTGCCTCCGGATGATGTATCTAGACCAGGGGAGACTCATTATCCAACTACCAAGTGCCTCCACGTTGCATGTTCGAGGATCCGTAGCACACGATAATATCCTAAGTGGCTGAGGGCTTAGGCTCAGGATCTCTGACTTCTCCTAAATATTGTACAATGATTTCCCTCCATATGCATTGTGGGAGGTGCAACAAACAAGGTATGTGTATGATCCCCCTCCCAGCAACCATCTTTTCTACTCCTATACATTACGACCCTAAAGTAGTTATTTCTCTGTTTTGTTTATGACCATGCGTCTACTCCTATTATTTATCCTAACATAGTCTAAGGAACTCCCTCTTCTTCGAGTATAACCGAGACACTCTTGCACGAGCTAAACACTATTTTGAATAGGTTTTATACCAAAAGAATAAGCTCTCGACTACTCTGTTTTCTTTCTTCTGTTGTATACATGGATGAGCTTAGATTAGGCAATGTATTCGCCACAATTTCGGACCTGCAGTGGCTGATGTAGGTGATGATTTTGTGCCCCTACACATGTAACCCGTTTCAACTATTTTCTTGATCGAGTAAGAGCAGGTCTTAAGCCTCCTGTACATGGGTCGGCCATTGGCAAGCTTTGGCAATAGAAGCCTTGGAGTAACCCTTGCTAAGGGACCTCCTCACTGAGCTCTCTCATATTAGCAACCAGGTGCAGAGACCTGAACTAAGAGGAGATCCTATTTGACGTATGCATGATAATAGAAGCAACAGGGTTATCTCCTATGAATAGAGTTTTCATTGACATTATTCCACGAGAACAGAGCATACTGTTATCGTTTCATTCGTTTCCCAAAACAAGTCTCATCTCATGGCTTTCGAAAATGGCCTCATATCTTCTTCAGGTTCTAGTTTCAGAGGGTTTAATTATTGAACATCACTAAATCTCCTAGAAGGCAATGTTGCAAGATTTCAAAGAAAGATTCAAAGAGATTATCTTAAAATCTTGGAAATTAGCCTAGCAATTCATCCTAAAATCTTGAATTGAAAATTGGATTTCATAAACATTTCTTGATTAATAGAAGAAAACCACATCGACTTCTACCTAGTAGTGTAGATTCTCGAGGCCTCTGTTTAACAAAATTTGATTGAATCAGAGAACTAACCTCTTACTCGTCGCCCCTTGGTTGAATCCGGTTCTTGCAGAGAAAGGATCAACACCGAATTTTTCCTCACGTCCTCTTTCTGAAATGGAGAATCTCCCAGAGAAAGGCCTTTCTCTGATCCTTCAATTTGCTCAGTCCTACTCTCTTTCTTCTCAATTTCCTCCAAGCTTCTCAACCCCACCTTGAGAGGGTTTGGGGTATTTATAGCTCCCATCTTTTACCTTTTTTTTTCCATTATACCCCTTTTGAAAAGGCTTTTTATTTTAGATTTTAGTTTTAGGTTTTTTATTTATTTAATTCTTGTTTAGTTAAAAAATTTGATCTTATTTTTTAGATTTTTTCTTTTTCCTATTTCAATTTCCAGAATCTTTAATTTTCTTATTTTTAATTTTATTTTATAATTTTGTGTTTTTTTTTTAATTTGGATTATTAGTTTTGAATTTGAATTCTTTCCTTTGATTATAAATCTAATTCATTTTGGATTAATCACCTAAAAGAGAGTCTCGGACATAATTGGGTGTTTACAGTTTGCCCCTCTTTACTTGTTTTCTTACCGGATAATGTGAGTAGATTCTACGAATTATCGTGGTAGGAATGAGTAAAGACGTGAACACCTCATGTAACAAACTTTTTGAAAAATCTCAAGAATGAGTACCTGGAAAGGCCTTGAGCTTAGAGAACTCATGGGGTGATTTCACCTCCCGCTTTGTATGCTTATGATACTGAAATTATATGAGACTTAAGTATGGAATATCCAGCCAAAGACGCCTCACAAACAATAAATCTGTTACATGGCGACGACAACATAGGCACGAAAGATGAATCTAGGACTATAGAGAAGTTTGGCCCGACAAAGCATAGGGCTCCAGTGAAGTCTAAACTACGGCGCTCGACAACATAGGCCTAAAGCGTGAATCTAATCATAGGGCGGCTGACAACATAGGCACGAAGCCGATAAATCTAAACTAGAGGTCGGCACAATGACATAGGCCTAACAGCGGTAAATCTACTGAAGGCTGCGACAACATAGGCCTACAAGTGATGGAAATCTAAGCTCACGGCGGCCTCGACAACATAGGCCTAAAAGCGATAAATCTAAGCTAGTGGCGGCGCGACAACATAGGCCTAAAAGCGGTAAATCTAATCTACGGCGCTCGACAGCATGGAGGTCCAACGAGCAGGGAAAGCTAAGCTACGGCGGTCCACAACACAGGCCTAAAAACACGGTAAATCTGAGCTACGGCACGACAACATAGGCCTAAAGCGGTAAATCTAAGCTACGGCGACCTGACAACATAGGCCTAAAAGCGGTAAATCTAAGCTATGGCGACACAACGAGCAGGCTTAAAAGCGATAAATCTAAGCTAGCAGGCGGCCCGACAACACAGGTCCTAAACGCGTAAATCCAAATCTAGGGCGCCGACAACATAGGCCTAAAAGCGATAAATCTAAGCTAGGCCTGACAACATAGGCCTAAAAGCGAGTAAATCTAAATCTACGGCGGCCCGACATCATAGGCCTGGACGGTAAATCTAAGCCACAGCGACACGATAACATGGGCCTGGGAAACGATAAATCTAATCTACGGTGTGCACACAATGACATAGGCTAAGCGATAAATCTAAGCTACGATGCGCTGCGACACATAGGCCTAAAACGATAAATCTAAGCTACGAGCGACCCGACAACATAGGCCTAAAAGCGATAAATCTAATCTACGGCGGCACGACAACATACGCCTAAAGACGGTAAATCTAATCTACGGGCGCTTTGACAACGTAGGCCTCAATAACGGGAAAGCTAACCTACGGCGGCACCATTAACATAGGCCTAAAGCGATAAATCTAATCTAGGGCGCTGACAACATAGGCTCTAAAAAGCGGTAAATCTAATCTACGTGGCGACAACATAGGCCTAACAGCGGAAAGCTAAACTACGGCGGCTGATAATTTAAGCCTAAAAAGTAAGTAATCTAAGCTACGACGACGACAACATAGGCCTAAAAAACGATAAATCTAATCTACGGCGGCTTTGACAACATAGGCCTAAAAACGCAGTAAATCTAAGCTACGGCGGCGACAACATAGGCCTAAAAAGCGGTAAATCTAATCTACGGCGACAGCATAGGCCTAAAAAGCGATAAATCTAAACTACGGCGGCGACAGCATAGGCTAAAAAGCAATGAAATCTAATCTACGGCGACAAACATAGGCCTAAAAAGCGAGATCTAAGCTATGGCGGCTTTGACAACATAGGCTTTGAGCAAGTAAATGCAAGATGTAATGCTATGGCACGACAACATGGGCCGGTGGCAGGATGCGAGATGTAATGCTATGGCACGACAACATAGGCCGGTGAGCAAAGATGCGAGATGTAATGCAATGGCTTGACAACAGGCCGTGAGCGTGATGCAGATGTAATGCTATGGCCACAACATAGGCCGTGAGCGAAGATGCGAGATGTAATGCTATGGCGACAACATAGGCCGGTGAGCGAAGATGCGAGATGTAATGCGTGGCCCGACAACATAGGCCGGTGAGCGAAGATGCAGATCACATGCTATGACAACATAGGCCAGCTGAGCAAAGATGCAAGGATGTAATGCTATGACACGACAACATAGGCCGGTGAGCAGGATGCGAGATGTAATGCTATGGCACGACAACATAGGCCGGTGAGCAAAGATGCGGATGTAATGCTATGACAACAACATAGGCCGGTGAAGCGAAATGTAGAGATGCAATGTTTTCCATTTGTAGGTTTGGACGAGAGAGAAACCTCACGATTTTGTTTTCGGACTCTAACTCCCGGTTTTCTTCTAGCACCCAGATCCTTCAGAGTGAGCTGGATTCTATACATCGCTTGTTTCTTTGATTATTTTGGGAGGCATATACTCTGCATGTCTTTACTTTAGTAGATATTTGGGTCAAAGAGCTTGTCATTAAGAAAATTTCGACATAACTTTTACTTTGGTATAGTGTTAGTAACCAGCGATTGTCATTAAAAATGAGATATTACATTCATATACATTTGACGGGGAGAAAATACAGTTGCATGTGATAAGGAATTAATAAGATAGTCGAAGGACATAGGGTGTTTTTGGCAATGTGTTTGGTGAAATAGTTTTGGTTGGCGGTGATGCCTTCGAGACGATTAGTGCTAGTATTGTATTTTGGCGATCTCTTGGTGCATTGCTATCCCAGCTTACGAAAAGCCAAAATTTTTGCCCCGGTTTATTTAGCTTGCCTCGGACCGGTCTTGAACCTTTCACTAGAACCATGGATGTCGTCATTCCGCTTGACATGAATTTGCCCTGAGTATAGATGGAGGCGCCTGTACCCCTCTTTCCCTCTCTAATCGGGAGGAATGAATTTGTTTTGTCGATCGTTTTGTTTTTCCCCTTTCAAGTTTTCAATTCCTTACTTGGACCCCTGCCTTTGCCTAGGTTAATGATGATGGTGGACCTAGCGGGCCTTTCTTGCATTACTTTTTTTGGTCTTTTTGAATTGACCTAGCGGGCTTTCTTTCTTCTCTTTTCGCACTGGGTCTTTTTCTTTTGACGATTGACCCTAGCGGGCTTTTTCCTTCTCTTTTTTTTTTTATTATGTTGTAACTTTTGCCTAGGTCTTTTTGACTGACCTAGCGGGTTTTTCTTTCTTGTATCGCCCTAACTTTGCCTGGTCTTTTTGATGATTGACCTAGCGGGCTTTTTTTCTTGTATCGCCAATAATTTTGCCTAGGTCTTTTGACTGACGATTGCTTTTCTTTTCTTCTCTTTTTTTTTTTTTTTTTTTTTTTTACCTAACTTTTGCCTAGGTCTTTTTGACGCTTTTTTTGCTTTAAGCATAATACTTCTTGACGGCATCCAATTGACAGGGTTAGGCAAATCTTTCCCATCCATGTCGGCCAAGATCAAGGCGCTCAGGAGAAAGCTTTCTTAACTACATAAGGTCCATGGTAATTCGGAGACCATTTCCCTTGTAGTGCTTTTTGCATAGGCATAGCTTTTTGATCACCAAATCTCCTTCTTGAAACTCCAGGATTGATCTTCTTATCGAATGCTTTCTCTTCATTCGTCTTTGGTACAATGGCCATGGCATACGCTGTCAACCTCTTCTCTTCAATTAGGTTTAATGATCCACCCGGAGCCTTGGACCCGTTAAAACTTCTTCTAATTTAGCATCCATCGGGACTCTCAATGAGGGAATCTCGACCTCGATTGGGAGTGCGGCCTCCATTCCATATACTAGTGAGAATGGCGTTGCCCCGGTAGATGTACGGACGAAGTCCCATGGTATGCATGTAATGCATATGGGAGCATTCATGCCATTCTGCGTATGTGAGAACCATTTTCTGGATTATCTTCTTGATGTTCTTGTTGGCGACTTCGACTATCTCCATTCATCTTTGGTCGGTGTGGGGATGAGTTGTGATGTTGGATCTTGAATCAGTCACATAATTCGACATCATCTTATTGTTAAGATTTAGGCCATTATCGTGATGAGCTTATTGGGTAATCCATATCGACGGATCAGCTCTCTTTTCACGAATCGACCACCACATTGCGAGTCACACTAGCATATGAGGCAGCCTCGACCCATTTTGTGAAATAGTCGATGGCAACTAATATGAAACGGTGTCCATTGGATGCTTTGGGCTCTGTCCAGCCAATGACATCTATTCCCCGCATGGCGAACGGCCATGGCGAAGATAGCACATTTAATGATGTTGGCCCGTTGCATGGATATTGTCCGCGTATACGACACTTGTGGCGGGTTTTGACGTGTTTGCAACGATCGGCTTCCATGGTCAACCAATAATATCCAGCCTAAGGATTTTTTCTTGCCATGGCATGTCCATTGGCATGGGTACCAAAAGATCCTTCATGGACTTCTTTTAGAATCTTGTCGGCTCTTTGCATCACGCATCGAAAGCGAGAACCATGTCGTGATTCCTCTTGTATAGGACTTTTCCATTGAGGAAGAATCCACTGCGACCACCTTCGTAAGGTCCTCTTGTCGTTTTCGGATGCATCGACGGGTATTCTTTGTTCCTCAAAAACTGCCGGGATGTCGTGATACCATGGTTTTCCGTCCGATTCCACCTCCTTTGTTTGACGAGAATGCTTTGATGCAGACGACGTTGGATGTGAATGAGAGGCATATCTTCTTCTTGTCCAATTTCAAACATAGAGGACAAGGTGGCTAAGGCGTCGACTAGTTGATTATCTTCCGCGGTATATGCGAGAAGGTGATCTCCTCAAAGTATTCTAGCAATTCTTGGAGGCGGGCTTGGTACGGCACTAGCTTTGCGTCTTTGGTCTCCCATTCTCCCACGACCTGGTGGATAACCAAGGCGAGTCACCAAAGACCTCTGGCGTTTTACTTTAGCACGATTGCGGCTTGAATCCTAAGATACAAGCTTCATATTCTCGCCGTATTATTTGTGCAATCGAAGGCTAGTCGAGGCGGTGATAGGTATATCCGCCTTTAAAGGGAAATCGGTATAACTCCTATACCGTGGCCCATCATATTGGACGCACCATCAAACAACATTGTCCATTTCTCTCCATCTATCTTTCCTTCTTCACCAAAGATCGCCATCGCATCCTCGTCGGGAAATTCATTTTGCATGGCCCGGTAGTCTTCAGCGGTTGTTGGGCTAAATATTACGCAGTGCCTTGCCTTTAGTGGTTCACAAGTCCATCTGAGATATCATATTCCGATAGCACCATTTGCCATTTGGCAATCCGTCCCCGATAATGCGTGGCTTCTCAAATATGTACTTGATCGGATCCATCCTGGATATCAACCATGTGGTGTGACTTAGCATATCTTGTCTTAGGCGGTGTCTTGCCCATGTACGAGAGCGCGGCAAGTTCGTTCCTAAGAGAGAATATCTAGCTTCTCCGCTTGTGAACTTCTTGCTCAGGTAGTATATTGCCCGCTTCATTCTCCCGGATTCGTCGTGTTGACCCGAGCACAACCCGTCGACCAGTCATGTGCAGAACGGATATAAGATCAAAGTCTCCCGACATTGGCGGTATAAGACTGTGGGTTTTGTAAGTATGATTTGATCTTTTCAAAAGCTTCTTGGCAATCCTCATTCCAACTCATGGGTTGATTCTTGCGCAATAGCTTAAAGATCGGCTCGCATGTAGCTGTCAACTGGAAAATGAACCGGGAGATATAGTTGAGTCTTCCTAGGAAACCTCGGATCTCTTTTTCGTTCTTGGAGGCATGTCTATAATTGCACGGGCTTTGTCGGGATCAACTTCAATGCCTTTCCCGGCGACAATAAAACCTACGATTTTCTGACGACTCCAAAGGTGCATTTAGCCGGTTCAACCGCAACTTGAATTTTACGAGCCTCTCGAACAACTTTTTCGGATTCTGTGAGATGGTCGTCTTCCGTCGGGATTTGGCAATCATATCATCCACGTAGACTTCTATCTCCTTATGAATCATGTCATGGAATAGTGTTACCATGGCCCTTTGATAGGTTGCCCCTACATTTTTCAATCCGAAGGGCATGACTTTGTAACAAAGGTTCCCCAGGCCGTAATAAAGGTGGTCTTTTCTCTGTCATCTTCGGCCATCTTAATCGATTGTAGCACGAGAAACCGTCCATGAAGGAAAAAGTAGGAGAATGCGCGATATTATCAAACCAGCACATCGATGTGAGGTAATGGGAAGTCATCCTTTGGGCTGGCTCGGTTGAGATCTCTATAGTCTACGCACATCCGGACTTTGCCATCTTTCTTGGGGACCGTACTATGTTAGCGACCCACTCAGGGTAATTTGCAATAGCCAAGAAGCCGGCGTCAAATCGTTTCCTTACTTCTTCCCTGATCTTCGAGACATTTCGGTTTCATCAGCTTTTGTTTGACACGAGTGCATATCCGAACTTTCATAGGTAAAACTTGTGCTCTACTATAGAAGTATCTAGGCCTGGCATGTCTTGATAAGACCAAGCGAAGATATCACTATAGTCTGTAAAGTGAGATCAACATCCCACGATTGTCTCAAAAGACAATAGCGTTCCTATCTTGACTTCTCTTTTATTTTCTTCGGTCCCAAATTGATTAAATCCACGGGTTCCTGATGAGGTTCAATTGCTTTAGATTCACGTTCCACCAATCTCAACATCTAAGTCGGTGGGTTCGCATTCAAATTTTGCCTCTTCGTCGACCAGGTCGTCCACACGGTCGAAATCGCCTGTACAATACTGGCATTATCGTCACGGCGGTTTCGGAATCGGATGCAACGTGTCGGGTATGAAAGAAAGGAAAAAATAAGATATATATCTTTGGCGGGAGGAAATATTGAGTAGTAGAAAGAGAGGATGTTTTGGAGAATGCGAGCGTATTTATTACTTGTCAAAAATATGTACAAAATGTTTACGTATGAAATTTTATTATGACAATTACAGAATTACATTTGAATCGAACCAAAAGTGAGAGGTAGATCGAAAATTTCCCAATTAGTCAGTTCTTTTTCAGGGGGACAAGGCATCACCAAATCTTCGAGAGTTGACGTCCCTTCCTTGTCTATGACCGCGATCATGCTTGAGTTTTCGAAGCCGGCACTTCGGAAACTTTGTGATATGTGGCATAGGGGGACCTTGTTATAGCGGTCTTCTTGCCTTATCCTCTTCGGTTGGTTGATATCCCAACCCATATCGCGTCTATTCTTTTCTGGCAATGGCCGAGATAAGCGCCTTTATTTTGCCCGGTTTGCGCCTGGCTTGAACCCGTTCTTTAGCATTACCCGAGGCCATCATCATCAAAGCCTTAGGGGGCTGCTTACGATCAACCACCTCTCCTTCTTTTATAGTGGTAACATTGGCAATTTCCCAAGGCTTGGAATTGAGTCTCCAGCCTCTTTCTTCGCCTCGATATATGGAGGATTGGTGGGTTTCTTGACCAAATAGTCCTCTTCGCCGACACGATAATTAGTCTATCGTCCATGATGAACTTCAACTTTTGATGTAAAGTTGAAGGGACAGCGAAGGGAATGAATCCAAGGCACTGCCTGGTAAGCAGCCGTAGGCAAGTGAATATCCATTACTTGGAAAGTTATGTCGAAGGTGACCGGCCGATTTGAACCGGCAAGTCTATTTCGCCGATAACTTCCGTCTTGACCCATCGAATGCTCTTACTACCGTAGAGAGCTAGGCCTCATGGATCCTTCATGCGGCGGTTTGGAAAAGTCGGTTGAGGCATCACGTTCAAAGAAGAGCCATTGTCTATCAAGACTCTGGCTAGGATGTGATCCATGCATTTGACCGATATATGCAATGCCCTATTATGTCTTACCCCTTCCTCCGGGATTTCACGGTCGGCAAAGGTTATGAAGTTGTTGGCGGTCAAGTTGTTAGCGATTCCCTCGAATTTATCCACTGAGATGTTGTGGACTACATGAGCCTCATTCAGGATCTTTAGTAGCACGTTCCGATGGGGCTCAGAATTCATCATAAGGGCCAGCAGTGAGATTTTAGCGGGTATACGATTAAGCTGCTCAATTACCGCGTACTCGCTTTGCCTTATTATTTTCAGGAATTCACAGGCCTCTTCATCTGAGACGGCCTTCTTTAACTCCTTTTCCACTTCCTTGGCGGCAGTTTCAGACTCCGTTCCAGCCTGACTCTCCTTTTCTTGAGTGGCCGGCTGTCTTCTTATATCTTCCGCAGGAGCGTAGATGCGACCGCTCCTGGTCACTCCTCCTATTCCGGCTATGTTGGTTATGTCAGGTGAAGAGATCTCCAACATATCCTTTTCACTTTTTCCTCCCAAAACCTTTACATCGTACCTCCAAGGCACCTCCTTGTTACTGTGGTACTAGAAGAAGGGTCCCGGCACTTTTATTGTAACAGGTCTCATCCCGTTGAGCGTCGGTGAGACCGACGGCTCGGTGTAGCGGATAACCAGAGGTTTAGGATGCCCTGGGAAGGATTCATTGACCATGTTCACCTCTTCCTCAATCTCAATACAATTTACAGAGAGGCCTGCCCCCCCATGGTTTGGCAGTGGGTTGCTCCCCACACTAGGAGCATCTTTCTCAAAGTTGAGCCATTTGGCATTAATCAACTTGGACCCTATGTTTCGGGGCCGGAGACGGTTTTCGGTAGAATGTCCCAATTTGTTCCAAAGATGGTAATCGCACTTGGCCTCTGGATTATACCATTTTGGATATGGGGGTTCCAATGGCTTCATAGGAACTAGTGCAACCAAGGAATTTTGAATCAAACGGGGCAGCAGCTCCGAATAACTCATCGGAATCGGGTCAAATTGCACTACTTTCCTCGGGTTATTGTTGGTTTTCGGTTGAGGTGGGTTAGTATTTTGGTTCCATGGCATAGAGGGTTGTTGTTGAGGAAGGTTTGAGGTGATGGAGGCAGTGATGGTAGTATTTGGATGGTATTGAGTAGGTGGATTGTAGGATGGTTGGTGAGCAGGTTGGGCGGAGGCTACCATATGTGAGTGTGTGGGATATTGTGATTGGTAGGGTGTTTGGTAGTTAGGTGGGGTTGTGGTTGATTGATATACGGGTTGTGCGGAGGTTGGTCGGTTTGGATCTGAGGAAACATAGTGGGCCTCGGCCTCTTTTCTTCCATGTATTATTTGTCGGCTTTTCATGCTCACGTTGCCGACGGCATTGTGTATAATTTTTCCTCGCGTAGACCACTTTCTACGCGTTCTCCTACAGTACCATGTCGGAGAAATTAATAGAGACACCGCTTCCATCTTGTCATAGTAGGGTGCGGGGAGCGTCTCCATGAAAGGTCTAATCATTTCGCTCCAATGGCCGGTGGACTTGGGCGGCTAGCTCCTCCAGTTGAGCGTATTCTTTGAAGGACTCATTTTCTTTCTTGACCATATTTTGCGGATGAGTCTATCGGGTGCCATCTCGATGTTGTATTTGTATTGCCTTAGGAAGGCATCGACTAAATCCTTCCACGACGGATGTAGGACCTTTCATTTGGGTATACCGGTGGCCATTGCTCCTGTCAAGCTTGTCTTGGAAACGGTGAATGAGCGGCTTATCGTCGTGTGAATGAGAGGCCATTTTTAAATACATCGTTAAATGGCTTCTCGGACATCCAACCCCTCGGTATTTTCAAATTCCGGTCTTGAATTTGGAGGTATGATGACGTCGTGCGGCGAGTTCGAAGCCTCGACTATTCCATATCCGCTTCCCTCGATAGCTCGACCTCTCTCTAGGTGTTGCCATCTTCCACGAGGGAGGCTTCTTGGTCCTCCATTCTTGGCCATGGCTCGTTTAGAGGTCGGGCAGGCATGATGGGGTAGGGCATAGGTTCCCAGGTCTTGCGGCATGGCCCAGTAGGGATGTGGGTGGTGTGGGTTCTTGGATGAACGAGCGACAGGCACGAGTATGTAGGATCTTCCGTGGCGGTCGTGTTCATATGGGCTCATAGTCGGGATGGACATTATATGGATATGTGGTTGATGGGTTAGTATGAGGAGGAAAGATGGGTTTGTGTGTGTGGAAAAGCGAGAAGAAGTGTTTGTGTTATAAGGGTAGGGATGCATGTTTGTGTAAGCTGGGTGTGAGTGTGGTTGATAGCCACGTATTAGCGGGAGCGAGGTAAGTTGGTGGATTGGTATGAGGTTGTGGATGTTAAGGTTCGGGTGTGGAGGTCCGTGCGGAAAAATTTGGGTGGTGATGGGAAGTAAGGTTTATATGGAGTGGTATTGCATTATGGTTTTAAACGACCAAGATCTCTTGAGACCCATGAGGAGGTTCATAGCCAGGTGGTAAGCCATATGGCCGATCTTGTTCGGTGGCGATGCGAAGAGGCATAGATGTATTGGCTGCCCCAGTGCCCTCGGTGCTTGTGGGTCCCCCTGTGCAGGTTTCTCTGTGCAGTAGCTTCATGAGCTTAGCTACTTGGTCTTTCAATTAAGCGACCTCGTTGCGGAGCTCCTCGATCTGTGTTTCTAGCTTACTCATGATTTTGGTTTTTGATCTGGTGCTATATGAATGCCGGGGGAGTCGTAAGTCCGCTTTGTTACCTGTTAAAAATGATTAGATTCATTTAATTAGTTGGTAATAATAAAAAAAGAATTTGGCTAGGTGGTGGATGCGGGACCGGAATCGATGAGTGCTAATCGTGTGCATCTTTCGTGCCTTGAGCGTGAAATGGAAATTAATGTGGAATTGCGAGAGAAGAGTCTGTTTTATTCAAAATAGATGATGTCTATTTTACATTTCTTTCCTCTTGTAGCCAGTACAATATATTTTTCATCCTAAGACTAGTCTTTACAAGTTTGAATGAAAAAATCTACTTCGAGCGGGAGTGCGGAGTGGATGCGAGAGAAGCTTCCGCCTTTGAGTGATCGCGGTAACTCTTCTATGGCCGTATTTGCTAGGCGAGCCAATCTTGAAAGCATCTAATCAGTGTTCGTACCGTATCTTTATACCATCCGCTCTCTTTTTGTATGTCTTTTATGCCCTTTGCTTGCATCCTTATGATCTCGAGGACCTTCCATTTTTCCTCATTTACCTCGTCTTGCCGGAGCTATGAGTAGGCCTTCGATTTCTTGTTTCATGTCTCCATCTTTTTGCGAATTCATTCCTCTCCTTTGTCACCTTTGTCGCCTCCTCTCGGCCTTCCTTTTTGCGGCTAGGATCTGGTTTTTCTCTTCTCGGCCGGTGACCTTGGCCCTTATTTGCTCCAGGCATTCCTTACCGGTTGTTCTCTTGGAGTGCGGCGTCCCTTTCTTGTGCTCTCATGCCGAGCTCTTTGTTGGCCTTGCAAATTCATTTGTACCCTAGAAGCACGTTCGTTCTCCTTTCTGCCGATCTCGAATAGAAGCTAAGAGAGCTTTGTTCACTTCATCCCTCTCTTCGCAACCTTCTCTTGTCGTTCTTTTGTGAGTTCTTCCTCTAGTGGCGTTTCTTTGGTCATAGCCTCAGTTCTCTGCTCGGGCTTTGACAATCTCGTCTTCAAACACTTCTGGTCTTTGTTTGACTCTCGGATGGAGGAACGGTGGTTTGAATGGCAATTTGATGTGTTGCACCTGTCTCTAGCCCCCTTTGCACGTATTCTTCCTTAGCGGCACAACCATTACTCCCAGCTCCTTCCCACTTTTCACACGGGTGACCCCTCTCCCCACGCCTCTCGGACTTTGGGAGGCTCTCGGCAAAGTCTCCTTCATACTTCAAGTGAAAGGGAGTCGATTTATCGAGATGGGGGCGCTTTAATAGGGTAAGACTATCTCTGCTGATATCGGGTTATAGCGATACAACCTCTAGCTCCCATGAGAGTACATTTGGGACCCACTACGGTGGTAGATGACCTCGTTCTACTGTTGCTGAAAGGTTGCCATCTTTGGTCTTCGGTCAAAGGCGGCGAAATGGAGAAGACCATTCGAGGTTGCTCGTCTGTTTGTTGGTAGTTCAAAGTCTGCTATGGGATGTTGTGTCTTCGTGTCTCTTTTGAAGATATGGCGGTGATCCGCGACGAACAACATGGGTGGCGTGATCAATCTTGTTCTCTTCTTCTCATGTGAAGTTCGGCGTGCGATAAGCATCTGCCAGCAGGCGTCACGGGATTTTTTTACCCTTTTTATCTTTTGGCTAAGAAGATATCGATTGCGCTTAGATCGGCGAAGTCGTCTATGTAAGGGAAAAGAGTACTAGCCCCGTAGATGGTAAAGGCTAACACGTCATGTATATAGCCCACTGGTTGTTGTCGGCTAAGTGTTGCATATACTTCTCCAAAAATTCTCTAGTGAATCCCTTGACTTGGCTTTGTCGATAACTTTTGCCAAATGTTCCCCGATCTGCAATCCCAGGCTTTGTGCGGCAGCCCGGAAAGAAGGAATGATGTTACAGGTGTTGATACGGCTGGTTCCTCTAATGGCAGATCCAAAATGCTCGCCGAATCCTCTTCTAGAGTGGACAACAAAGTCGAGAATGTGAAACACCGGAGCGGCGGATCATAATATTGCACCATGAGCGGTAAGGGCTCCTTCTTGCACTTGGACCTTTAAAAGCCTTAGTATGTTGCCATTTTTTGGTGACGGCCATTCTTTGGATACGATAACTTGTTCGCTGAAACACTTCTAAAGCGGCCAAGTTTGCTATTTTGTGAATGCGTCTCTTCTTCTTCAACTGTTCAGATTCCACATTAATTTCCATTTCACCCTCTTTACGATAGTCATGAGGGAATCCCTATCCCTCGAAAGAAAAGATAAAAACAAATATGTTAGAGTTTGGATGAATACTATTAATGCATGGTACATGCATGAAGACAAATAAATACGGTACTCCTACTATCTTTCTTCCTCTTTCTTTTTCGGTTATTTTTCTTTCTTCTCCCTTCTTCTCTCTCTTTTTGTCCACTTTCTTTCTTTTTCCTCATTTTGATTTTCTTTTTTTTTCCAACGATTTTCTCTATCTTTTTTTTGTTTACTTTTCTTTTTTTTCTTCTCTTTCCTCTCTCTTTTTTTTGTCCACTTTTCTTTTTCTCTCTCTCTTTTTGTCCACTTTTCTTTTAAATTTAATTCTACAATTGCGGTAAATAAAGTCTTACGAAATGATGTTGTGTAAATAGGCGTGCCTGTGTCTCTAGAGAGGTGACTTTTCCTATGGATCTAGGGCTTTTAATGCATGAGCCTTTCCAAAGGTAGGTTGTAATCTGGTATAAAGGTCACTAGAGCCAAGTTCCGGTCCATAATGCTTGCCACAACAAGTAGAAGTAGCCACTAGTTGCGGGGCATTATGAATAGGACGACTCTAGCTGGGATTTTCATGATAGCCATACGGGGGACGTAAGCTGACCTGACACCACTAGATCCCTCTAATCCCGGCCTTTCGAGACCGGGTATAGGGCCCCACTCATAACAAAATGTAATGCATGGAGGCACTTTATTTTGGGATACCACGTTGGGGAACTTGTACGGATATATAGCAATTTATTGTTTATCTATCCTAGGTGTAGAAAGAGTAAACAAACAAATAAAACAAGAATAAATCAACAAATAAATAAACATGCAATAATTAAATCATGCACATAAACAAGGAATCAATTATAATGCACACTCAAATAAAATGGGCTTGATCTCTGGATCCCGGGAGTCGCCATCCGTCGCAACCGTAATTCCGATTTAGACGGACGAACTGTAAAAATTTGAAATGGATTTTATTTGATAGAAGTGGAGCCATACCAAATTTTTTATTTAAGGAAAAGATTTGGAAAAAACCCTAGATTTAGGTTCGGGAGTCGATTACAAGAGGGGAAGGTGTTACTCGCCTGTCCAGTTCAAGGACGGTACCCTTTAAACCGAGTGTGTGATTTTGAAACTGTTTGATCCTTTAATTAGTGTGAAGATAAATATTTGATGGAGGTTAGCACGACGGGACTTGATCCTCGCTCCCTACGCATTCCCCGGTGTGGGAAGCTCAAGGCTTACGTAGTTACGGTTTATGAAGGCTTGACCTTCAAAAGTGCTTGAGAAGATTATTTGGTTTGTGAAGGCTTGACCTTCAAAATGCTTAAGAAAAGATTATCTTAAAGATCTTATTTTGGGAAAAAAGGTTTGAAGATCTTGCTATTCGAAAAAAAATTTTGGGAGGGATTTTTGGCCCCACCTATGGCACTTTGAGACCCGAGGCGGCTAAGTGACACGAGGACCTATCTTAATAAATGTTGAGCAACGGAGTAAACGCGGTTCCCCATTTAGAGCCCATTCGTGAGACCTAGAATCTCAAAAATATTTAGGAAAAGATATATATTTGTTTTAATTTGAAAAGGACCTCAAGTCCACTCATGCACAAGGTCCCGAGGCAATTAAAGATGAGGACCTATACGAACTACTAAATGTTGAGCAATGGGTAAACGCGGTTCCCATTCCAGAGCCATTCGTGAGATTCGAAGATCCTAAAATACTTGAAAAAAGATTTTTAAATTTTTGGAAAAGGAAATATTTTGTAGAAGTCATCCATCTTTGAATAAAAGAAAGCTATAATAAAAGATTTTTCGTTTTTTTTTTTTACTGTATTTCCAGAAATTTTCTGTATTTTCTAAATTTTATGAATTTTTGAATGTTTATTAATGTTTATGGATTTTCTGAATTTCCTAATTTTCTGGGAATTTTTATTAATTTTGTATTTTCTGTAATTTTTATTAAATTTTTATTTTCTGGAAATTTTTATTTAATTTTTCTATTTTCTGTAAATTTTTATTATATTCTGTATTTTCTGTAATTTTTATTAATTTCTATATTTTCTGTAATTTTTATTATATTTTTATTAGTTATAGAATTTTTATGAAAATTTTTATTAATTTCTGGGGGTAGGATAGGAATTCTGGAATCTCATCAGGGCATTAGGGTAATTTCTGGGGCACGGACAGAACAGGGATTCTGTAATTTCACCAGGGGTATAAGGGTCATTTCCATGGCAGGGATAGAATAGGAATTCTGTGAATTCGCTAAGGGTATGAGGGTAATTTCTGGGGCACGGACAGAACAGGGATTCTGTAATTTCACCAGGGGTATAAGGGTCATTTCCATGGCAGGGATAGAATAGGAATTCTGTGAATTCGCTAAGGGTATGAGGGTAATTTCTGGGGCACGGACGAGAACGATTAATAATTTCACGGAGTATAGGGAGTCATTTCCATGGCGGGGATAGAATAGGAATTACGGCCGAATTAGCCAAAAGATCATGAGAATTCTACAGGCACGGACGAACGGGGATTACGTAATTTCACCAGGGGTATAAGGGTCATTTCCATGGCAGGGATAGAATAGAAATTCTGTGAATTCGCCAAGGGTATGAGGGTCATTTTTGTGGCAGGGTTTAAAATAGGCTTTCTGTGAGTAAAATAGGAAAAGGTTAAGGGTGAGATTCGAACTAAGGGTGGTGAGGCCGCCGTTTAGGCTCATTGACCACTTGAGCCATCAAGCTTATTAGCTCATTGTCCTATGGAGCTTTGATATGTACATATATAATGGAAAACTTATCTCTTTAAGTGAGCTCCTGGGCTGGTTCCCCTCTTCCTATTTTCGTATCGTTTTTAACATATCTAAATAGAAGTGAATGTGCATGGTGGCAGAGTGATAACTTAGTCTTTCTCGCATGCCCATACCATGATCTTCTACAAGGCGGAGTGGGCACGATTCGGTTGTCACTGGGGCTGGGAGGTTAAGAGTATTATCTACGAGGCTCGAACACAGGCCCTGAGATGCACATGAGCATGCCCTAGCCACCCAACAAGTGCTTTAGTTGGTCATATAGCCCTTATCTCTGCCTCCGGATGATGTATCTAGACCAGGGGAGACTCATTATCCAACTACCAAGTGCCTCCATGTTGCATGTTTGAGGATCCGTAGCACACGATAATATCCTAAGTGGCTGAGGGCTTAGGCTCAGGATCTCTGACTTCTCCTAAATATTGTACAATGATTTCCCTCCATATGCATTGTGGGAGGTGCAACAAACAAGGTATGTGTATGATCCCCCTCCCAGCAACCATCTTTTCTACTCCTATACATTACGACCCTAAAGTAGTTATTTCTCTGTTTTGTTTATGACCATGCGTCTACTCCTATTATTTATCCTAACATAGTCTAAGGAACTCCCTCTTCTTCGAGTATAACCGAGACACTCTTGCACGAGCTAAACACTATTTTGAATAGGTTTTATACCAAAAGAATAAGCTCTCGACTACTCTGTTTTCTTTCTTCTGTTGTATACATGGATGAGCTTAGATTAGGCAATGTATTCGCCACAATTTCGGACCTGCAGTGGCTGATGTAGGTGATGATTTTGTGCCCCTACACATGTAACCCGTTTCAACTATTTTCTTGATCGAGTAAGAGCAGGTCTTAAGCCTCCTGTACATGGGTCGGCCATTGGCAAGCTTTGGCAATAGAAGCCTTGGAGTAACCCTTGCTAAGGGACCTCCTCACTTTGAGCTCTCATATTGCCTTGACCAGTGAGACTGAACTAAGAGGAGATCCTATTTGACGTATGCATGATAATAGAAGCAACAGGGTTATCTCCTACGAATAGAGTTTTCATTGACATTATTCCACGAGAACAGAGCATACTGTTATCGTTTCATTCGTTTCCCAAAACAAGTCTCATCTCATGGCTTTCGAAAATGGCCTCATATCTTCTTCAGGTTCTAGTTTCAGAGGGTTTAATTATTGAACATCACTAAATCTCCTAGGAACAGGGGCGGTTCTTGCAAGATTTCAAAGAAAGATTCAAAGAGATTATCTTAAAATCTTGGAAATCAGCCTAGCAATTCATCCCAAAATCTTGAATTGAAAATTGGATTTCATAAACATTTCTTGATTAATAGAAGAAAACCGCATCGACTTCTACCTAGTAGTGTAGATTCTCAGGCCTCTGTTTAACGAAAATTCTGATTGAATTCGAGAGAACTAACCTCTTACTCGTCGCCCCTTGGTTGAATCCGGTTCTTGCAGAGAAAGGATCAACACCGAATTTTCCCTCACGTCCTCTTTCTGAAATGGAGAATCTCCCAGAGAAAGGCCTTTCTCTGATCCTTCAATTTGCTCAGTCCTACTCTCTTTCTTCTCAATTTCCTCCAAAGCTCTCAACCCCAATTCAGAGAAGTTTGGGGTATTTATAAGCTCCATCTTTTACCTTCTTTTTTTTTCCATTATACCCCTTTGAAAAGGCTTTTTATTTTAGATTTTAGTTTTAGGTTTTTTTTTTATTTAATTCTTGTTTAGTTAAAAAATTTGATCTTATTTTTTAGATTTTTTCTTTTTCCTATTTCAATTTCCAGAATCTTTAATTTTCTTATTTTTAATTTTATTTTATAATTTTGTGTTTTTTTTTTTTTTTTTTTTGGAAATTTTTTAGATTTAGAAATTTAATCCTTTTCAGATTCAAACATTTTATGAATTTTTTCCTTATCTTTAACCTTTTAATTAATTTTATTTCTTTCGTTTTCGTTTTCTATCTTCTGTTTTTTGTTTTTTGTTTTCTGTTTTCTATTTTTTTGTTTTCTGTTTTCTGTTTTTTTTTTCTGTTTTCTATTTTTTTTTTTAATTTGGATTATTAGTTTTGAATTTGAATTCTTTCCTTTGATTATAAATCTAATTCATTTTGGATTAATCACCTAAAAGAGAGTCTCAGACATAATTGGGTGTTTACAGTTATTTTTTCAAAATAGTTTGGGATCCTTGGTCTCACTTAATGGGCTCTGAATGGAGGGCTGGCGGTTCACCTGCTATCCAACATTTAGTAGTCTGTATAGGCCCCCGTGCTGCTGTAGCCGCCTCGATTCTTGTGCATAAGTGGGCTAAAGGTCCCTCCAAAAAATGAAAATCTTTTCAAAATGTCATTTATCTCTTTAAACACCTCTGAAGGTCAAGCCTTCACAAACCAGAACTACGTAAGCCTTGAGTTTCCCATTGCATCGGGGAATACGTAGGAGCAGGATCAAGTCCTATCAGGCTAACCTCCATCAAGTTATTTATTTCCATGCTAATTAAGGGATCAAACTATTTGCAAAACTCACACACTCATTTTAAGGATACTGTTCTTCGGAACGGGCGAGTGGGGTGCCTAACACCTTCCCCACTCGTAACCGACTCCCGAACCTAAATCTCTTCCTCGAGTCAAGGTTTTTTCCAAATATTTTCCCTTAAATAAAAATTTGGTGGTGACTCCACATTAATCAAAATATATTCATTTTCAAAATTTTAGCGAGTTCGTCGTCTCGTTGGAATTGCGGTTGCAACAATGACCAGGAAGAACAACCAGTTGGAGGAGGAGCTACTGAAATCGCGGCAAGAATGTGCTACGCTGAAAAGAGAAAAGCAAGAAGGCGAGACCGCGATGGAGAGCATCTGAGAGCAGTAGAAAGCGAACGTGAGCGCGCCTCCCGAGTTCATCTTAATTTACAAGCAACCAACAAAGAGCTTGGGATAAGGGCGCAAGAAAGGGATGCTGCACTCCAAGAAAACCGCCAACTGAGAAATGCCCTAAAGCAAGTAAGAGTCAAAGTCCGCCCAATCAGAGAAGAGAAAAATCAACTCCTCGCCATGAAGGACAGAATCCGGATGGAAGTAGATTATGTCATAAAAGAAAGGAATGACCTGCTACAGCGAGTGGAGGAGATGAAGAAACAAATTGACGAAATGCTAGTGGCATCGCAGAATGAGGTCAACGAGGAAAAGTGGAACGTCATCGAAGTCATCCGAATGCAACAGAGGGGCATCAGCGATATACAAGATGAGAACAAGTGGTACAAGGATACAGCCGATCACTGGACCAGGTGTTTCGAGAGACTTGCCAGTCTAGCAAACACAGCTATTAAAGAAGTACCACAGTTGCTCAGAAAGGCGGAAACCTCGTTGCACCCACTTCATATCCCGCCGGAAGTGGAGGATTTCATTCAGTTTTGTAAAAACTTGATACTGCGAATGAACAAATACATTGTATTGGCCAAACAGGAAGGCCAAGATGTAAAATGATTTCAGTATTGTTTGAATGAAGTTAATTCCACTCCGCATGCTTGGACCATTAATAATTTCCAGTCCCGAAAGATTTATGTTAAGAATACCTTTTGGAAGGACGAATTCTCAAGTTCTGGAATCGTTCCCTCCACGATACTGATATCATAGCCTTTCCCAGTTTCAATTCTGCTGCAGTGCTATGATGGCTAACGCGAACTTAGAGTGTCATTCGACACTTGCTTTCTCTTAAAAAAATTGATGAAAGTGACTCGAATATCTTCACTTCTTTGCATAGGTCAAAGCAAAATCAGTAGCCACCAGTTCATTGGTTCCTCTCTTGACTTATTCACCTTCTGATAGGCCGTGAACCATCTTGAAGATGTATATATAACACATGCACTGTTGATGAAACGTAGTGTTCTCCATGCAAAGAAAGCTAGCCTATTGCACATGAAACTCAAACTGTATGAACCATGGTTTTTACAGGGAATGTCACTAGCCTTCGCTCAGCCCTTGTAGATGCTTTTTGTCTTGAGACTGAATTAGCATGTTTGATGCGTCACCCTCCTTTACTGCCAACCCCTATGCCATAAGGTCTTACAAGCCATAGTAGGGGTGGAGTCCAATCTGTGCGGTCTTGGGTGCTGAGTCAACAGCACGTACAACTTTGATGTGAGATGGGGATGAGCAGCTCCCCCACATATTCGAAGCCAATCTTGTAACATACCTTGCCTCAACGGAACCTTGCCATTACGTACGAGTTACTAATAATGACCAAGGTTCAATTTTAATTTCTCATGGAGGACGAATTCACTGGTAGGACGTGTTTGGTTTCTTCAAACCATTTCATTGCTCCTTTACAGTTTTTCATTCCAAGGTCAGCCCATTCTTGTGAAACTCGGCGGAGCGGAGCTCGACTTGGTCGCCATTTAGGACAGAATGAACAGAAAGTTTGCTCATGCTCGACCCAGCAGAAGGGTCCATACAGAAACCTTACCTGGCCTAGATCATGCAAAGAGGAACCAGATTTCACAGGTTGAGGGAATGCAAGAATCTTTAACGCTGTGACGTACCCTCCATTATAGGCCTCAGTTACAATGCCAATGCAAAAGTGCACATATGAACACCCCAATCCTTCCTTATTTAACTACGGATAAAAGATCCATTCATACAAACTTTAATACCAAAGTTTCTCCATGTATGCAATTACTACTACTCATAGATTCTATTTTCTTGGTATCATTGTCATCATACTCATGCAATTAACTCTTGGTTCCTGCTATAAGAGTAATAATCTCAGTATTGTGGATAAAACCTAGGCATGAATGCTTACCTGTGATGAGTTGGCTTGAAAATGACGTGAATTCTTCCCCGGTCACGACTGAAGCGAGCTTTTTCTGAGATCCATCCTCTGGGAGTCCTTTTCTTTGCAGAAATGAATTTGGTATTTGGAAGGGATCGAAAATGTCTTCCCCTCCTCGAACTGCCTCCAAGTCTTTTTTCCCTCCCATTCTCTAAATCTTGCTTTTTGCTTATAATCTCCCCAATCTCCTCCACCCTCTCCCCTTCTTTTTAGATTTCTTGAAAACTCCTTTGACTCCTCTCTTTCCCCTGTTAACTAACCTCCCTTTTCTGTTTTCTGTTGCTTCGTTCTCTTCTTTCTTTTTTTTTTTTTGCCTTTTTCCTGATTTTCAAAAATATATTTTTAATTTTTTTTTTCCGTCCTTAAGTTTCCCCTTTTATATTTTTTGATTTTATTTGTCTTTTACCCTTTTTTATTTTATTCTTTTTTAGTATTTTTCTGCTTTCAATTTTTTCTTTTTCTGTTTTTGAACTTTTTTTTGTTTTCTTGTTTTTCTCCAAAATTGCTATTTCCTCTTTTCTGCTTTTTTTCCTTTTGACAGATTTTATTTTTATTATTTTTGATTTATTACTATTTATTATTTTCATTTCTATTTACCTCTCTTTCTTTATTTTCTGTTTTTTTTATTCCTTTATGTTCTTTATTTCCTTTTAATTTTCCATTTTTAATTTGTATTTAGTTCCAGATTTTCACATATATATTTATATATATTTTTTATTTTATTTTTCTTATTATTATTTTTTTATTGTTTATTTATTGCTTATTTATTATTAATTTTGTTTTATATTTATTTTTTGACTTTTTTTCAGATTTTTTATTTTCGTGGTTTTTGATTTATTTTTTTCACTTTATCTTTTATTTGTTTTTCCTTTTAATTTTGCCATATTATTTAATCTTTGTTTCTTCTAATTTTCAGACTTTGTTTTTGTTATTTTCATTATTATTCTTTTTATCTGTTTCTGTTTTGTTTGTCTGTTTGCCTTTTGTTTGTTCGTTTTTCTGTTTTCTGCTTATTTATTTTTATTGTTTAATTTAGTATTGGTTTCTTGATTAATTTTAACAAATGGAGGCCTTGGACATAATTGGGTGTTTACAGTACCGCCAATCCCCGGGAGGCCGTTGATACTGTACTTGATGGTGACAGACCAATCGATGGGTTGTGTGCTCAGTCAACACGATGAAATCGGAAGGAAGGAGCAGGCGATATATTATCTGAGCAAGAAGTTCACAAGTTGCGAGGCCACATATTCCCTCTTAGAGCGAACATGCTGCGCCTCTATGTCGCAACCGTAATTCCGACGAGACGACGAACTCGTTAATATTTTTGAGAATTTATTTTATTTGGTAAAGTGGGGTCGCCACCAAATTTTATTTTAAGGGAAAAGTTTGGAAAAACCTAACTAGGAAATGAGACTCGAAGTTCGAGAGTCGATTACAAGTGGGGAAGGTGTTAGGCACCCCACTCGCCCGTTACGAAGAACGACACCCTTAAACTGAGTGTGTGATTTTGAAAACTGTTTGGATCCCTTTAATTAATGTGAAAAGTAATTTGACGGAGGATAGCTTGACAGGACTTGATCCTGCTCCTACGTATTCCCCGGTGCAATGGGAAATTCAAGGCTTACGTAGTTCTAGCTCGTGAAGGTTTGACCTTCAAGAAAAATGTTTGAGAGAGGAGTATTCTAAAAAGGATATTTGAAGATTTTGTTTTGGAAAAGTTTTATCTTTAGGAAGGATTTTTGGTCCACTTATGCACAAGGCCTGAGGCGGCTATGGCAGCACGGGGACCTATACGAACTACTAATTGTTGAACAGCAGGTGAACCGCCAGTTCCCCATTTAGAGCCCATTGCGTAAGACCTAGAATCCCAAAATATTAGAAAAAGATTTTTTTTAAGTTTTAAAGAGGATCTCCACCCTACTACAAGGCCCGAGGCTGAAAGCTAAGGACACGGACTATCTGTTTACTAAATGTTGAACAGCAGGTAAACCGTCAGCTCCCCATTTAGAGTCCATTACGTGAGACTTAAAAATCCCAAAATATTAGAAAAATATTTGTAAATTTTTCGAAACAGAAATAACTTGCAAATGGCGTCGATCCTTTGAAGAAAAAAGCTCAATTTTAGTAAAAGAATCTTCATTTTTGGCCTTCGAAGTAATTGGGATTTTGATGTAATTATTTAACAATTACGGGATTATTTGGAACTTAATTAGGAGTCTTAAGTGTCTTATGATTCATTTAGGAAGTTCAGACCTTTTTATGAGGAATTTTTAGAATTTTTATGACTTATTTACGATTTTTTTTAAATTTTTATCTATTTTCGGTATTTTTATTATATTTCTGAATTTTAATAATTTTTATAAATTTTCTGAATTTTTAAAATCTTTTTATGAATTTTCTGAACTTTTTATTATTTTTATTAATTTTTCTGGAATTTTTATTATTTTTCTGGAATTTTTCTTAATTTTCTGATATTTTTATTATTTTTATTAATTTTCTGAAATTTTTATTATTTTTATTAATCTTCTGAAATTTTTATTATTTTTCTTAATTTTTCTGAAATTTTTATTATTTTTCTGGAATTTTTATTATTTTTATTAATTTTCTGATATTTTTTTATTTTTATTAATTTTCTGATATTTTTTTTATTTTTATTAATCTTCTGAAATTTTTTTATTTCTATTAATTTTTCTGGAATTTTTATTATTTTTATTAGTTTTCTGAATTTTTTTATTATTTTTCTTAATTTTTCTGGATTTTTATTATTTTTATTAATTTTCTTGAATTTTATTATTTTTATTAATTTTCTGAAATTTTTCTTATTTTTTGATATTTATATTATTTTTATTAATTTTCTGAAATTTTTATTATTTTTAGGGGCAGAATTGGGATTAATAGAATTCTCTAGGGGCATTTCAGTAATTTTCTACAGCAGGGACTTGGTGGGAATTTAAGGAATTTATCAGGGGCAGAATGGTACTTTTTACTGATGGAATTTGGTGGGAATTTAAGGAATTTGCAAGACAATTGCGAAATGGGGGACTCGAAGCTATACCTGTGGGTTTGTAAATGTGCACTATCGCCACTAGGCCAACATGCATTTACAGTCTTTCTCTCATTCGTCCGCCTATACCTTAAAGAACAAAGATGACCTTTTGTTCTGACTTTTGATACCCACCAGTGGGCCCCGCGCCTATTTACTTTATTCCCTTTTTGCATGCAAATCTTTCTCGTGGTGCAGGTTAGTGAATCACTTACGTGCATGGGTCATAGGAGTAGGAATTCTCCTTGAGGCTGGGTGGGAAGATTTGAATTATTTCTTTCTACCCTTCACTGGTTTTTGACTGCAGCCAAAGGTGCAAGATGGGTTTGGCTTTTCAATATGACACCCATTTTTGTTTCAAGACCCATTCTTGGCGTACATTTTCATGTGCATGTATGCTCCTGGTGTAGGAATAGATTTACACTTCTCGAATAGTTGGGCTTATGGACGCGTTCTTAAGCTTATGCGGGGTGATGTTATGGTTGAATCTTGATGATCTTATTCACAAAATGTTCAGTACAACTATGGTGTTCTAAGGAGACAAAGGGGTACTTTGATCCCTTCTTAAAGGAAACTTCATTAGGCTGATGGGGCTGGTTCATTGCTCCCCCGTTTAACTTGACTGAGGGACCCAGCTCTATAGAGTCTCTATCTCAATGACGTCCATACTACAGCTGGTGGATTCATGGGCTTTGATTCCTCTTACATCTCTAGACTTGAAATAGGGGTATGGAACCATCACCTCCCATATTGGAAGCGAGGTTTATGCATGGTACTGACCTTTAGAGTATGATTTCTCGCCTTCATCTACACACATACTCATAACCTGGATTGCTAAGAGAGGACGACGCCGCCTTACCCAAAACACTCAGGCGTTATGTGCTTTCTATAGACCAATTTCCTATGCTCTAGTCATTGCTAGAGGATCTGGCAGGGTCCAGTTTGGTTAGGGGATTGATGGTTCTGGAAAGCTTAGTTTGCTTGCCTTTGCTTCATCCTAACTTTCCTCTAGACCACTCAGGCCATTTCAATCTTATGAGAATGAGGGAGATGATAGCTAATCGCAAAGAGTTCACTTTAGGACTCATGCTTCTCTACGTACACCTATTAGCAGAGTGAGAAGAGCTTCATTATGCAGTTCGGCCCTCTTTGAGAAGGGGAATCCTAGGCGTGGCGGGGTAAGTTGGGTGACTTGCGACGGAAGATCCAGACAACCAAATGAAGAGCTAGGAACGAGGGATGAATCCCGAAATGGGAAGTATCATGATCTTGATAAAGAGATCTAGGAATAAAGGCTTTGTAACACTAAGTCTTGGTATTCCTCTCATATTCTTTTTAATGCATACAATAATGAGGGGTAATTCAAACCTAGCTCCTCCTCTCTGTTTTAGGTTTCTCTGTTTGGCACCTTCCCAGGAACAACTTGTTGAACTCAATTCTTACTCCTTATCCGTGATACCCATTAATACTAGCATCAAACCCATCCCTCCATTTTTAATCGCATTTTCAGCATTGCACAAATGACGCATGAGTAATAAACATACCAATCCTGATTCTTGAAATCGACCAAACGTTCATGCTTGGCTAACATCCAAGAAAACACATCATACAAAACAGACCTTCCATTTCTAACTTACATGGCATATTGTTGTAAGGCAGGGAAAGAGATCAAGAATGGATGCATTAAAGAAGGTTAATCGAACAATATTTAGTGCCTGACGCTAACCTGCTTGAGCCTTTATGCAAGATTCACGGTTCTTCCACCAGAGACCCACACTCCTCGACCTTCTTTTCTTCAGTTCGCAGCGTCCCAAAAATTGAGCGATGAAGAAGCCTGGACCTAATTGAAGATGACATCCTCTTTCCTTCCTATGCTTCCCTTCACTCCAAGCTTTTACCCAAAAGTGAGCCAAAAAAAATCCAACCCAAGACGTTCTCTGGTTCCCTCTTTTATACTCTCGAGCAACCCCCTTTTCTGACTTTCCTTTTGATTTTTTGCCTCATTTGTCTTTTTCTGCTTTTTGTTTAGATTTTTTTTATATTTTGATTTTTGCAGGTTTTAATTTTTACTAACTTTGATTAGGTTTTTATTTAATTATATATATATTTTAGTTTTTATTTTTCAGATCTTATTATTTTTCAGAATTTTACTTATTTCAATTTTTAGATTTTTACCATTTTCCTTTAATTGTTTTCAAATTTTTATTTTCTTTATTTTCTGATTTTATTTATCTTCTTTTTTAGAATTAGCTGATTTTTATTATTAATTGTCAGAATTTTCTTTAATTTTTCTAAAAGAATTGTTCTGTTTCTTTTTCTTGTTGTTTTGTTTTTTTTTTTATTTCAATTTTCTGATTTTGCTTTATTTATTTTAATTCTCAAAATTTTTCATTTTTTCTAATTTTATGTTTTTCAATACTTTTTGGTCTTTATTTTCTTGTTTCTTTTCTTTAACTAATTTTTTTTTTCAGAATTTTATTTATTTTTCCTGTTTTTGTTTCAATTCTGTTATTATTTTTTAGTAATTTTTCTTCTTTTTATTATTATTTATTTTTTGTTTGCTTATTGGTTTATTTTTTTTTTTTACAAATCTCCTTTTACTTCCAAATTTCAATTATTTTTAGATTTCAATTATTTTCAGATTTCAATTATTTTCTTTATTATCATTTTTTCTATTTTTTCTCACTTTTATTTTCAAATTTCTTTTAAATACTAATTTTATTTATATTTTTGTTTATAAAATCTTTAAATTTTTCAGATTCCTTTTCCTTTTTACTTTTCAGATTTTTTTCAATTTTATTTTAAATTCTGATTTTATTTGTTTTTATTTATTTTTTATTTTTGATTTACATTTTTACTATTTTTATTATTTTCGTATTCTGTTTTCCTTTTTCTTGTTTTAAATTCCATTTTCTGATTAAAATTTTTTCTTTTTGTAAAATTTTCCTTTAGGCTTATCCATTAATTGAGTTAATCTGGGCCTCGGACATAATTGAGTGTTTACAGTTTGCCCCTCTTTACTCATTTTCTTATTGGATAATATGAGAAGTGCTTTCTATATTATCGTAGTAAGAAATGAGTGAAGACGTAAACAAATTATGTCTGAGGCAAGTGCCGGATAGCCTTGGAATTACTGTACTCTCGAGATGACAGAGTTTCCAACCTTATGCGTGGAAAAACTTACCCATCGAACGAAGTCAAGTAATATGAAGCTCGTGGTGTCGACACACACGGATTAGAGATAATTGGCAACAATATAGGCCAAAAAACGATAAATCTAAACTAGATGGCGGCAGCAACATAGGCCGGAAGCAATAAATCTAAGGAATGTGCCGACACGACAACATAGGCGAGAAAGAAGTAAATCTAAACTAAATGGCGGCGACAACATAGGCACAAAGTTGATAAATCTAAACTAAAAGGCGGCGACAACATAACGAGCTTTGAAACCAAGAAAATCTAAACTAAATTGCAGCCTGACAACATAGGCCTGAAAGTGGTAAATCTAAACCTAATGGCGACCTAACAACATAGGCCTGACAGCAGTAAATCTAAACTAAATGGCGGCTGACAATATAGGCACGAAGCGATGAAATCTAAACCTAGTAGCGTTTCACGTATAGGCACGAAAGCGAGAAATCTAAACCTAATGGCAGCCTCGACAACATAGGCGCTAGAAGCTTGATAAATCTAAACTAAATGGCACGACAACATAGGCCTGGCGTTAAATCTAAACTAAATGGCTGTCTGACAATATAGGCCTGGCAAGAACTCAGACCCAAATGGTGGCTGACAACATGGCCGGAAAGCAAGAAAATCTAAACTAAATGGCGACCCGACAACATAGGCCCGAAAGCGGTAAATCTAAACTAAATGGCGGCTCGACAATATAGGCCTGGCGATAACTCTGGACCAAATGGTGGCTCGACAACATAGGCCTCAGTGGCGGTAAATCTAAACCTGGTGGCGGCCTGACGACATAGACCTGGCGAAAATCTAAACCCTGGTGGCGGCTTTGACGACATAGGCCCAGCAAAGAAATCTAAACTAAATGGCGGTCTCACAACATAGGCTCTGGCGATAAATCTGGAGATAATGGCGGCCCGACAACATAGGCTGGCGAATGTAAAGATGATGCTATGGCACAAAACATAGGCGATGAGCAGAATGCAAAGATGCACGATGCTATGGCACGACAACATAGGCGATGCAGAGTGTAAAGATGCAAGGCTATGGCCCCGACAACATAGGCCATGAAAGGAGAGTGTAAAGATGCAACGCTATAATCTAACAACATAGGCCGGTGGCGAATGCAAAGATGCAATCTTTGTGGCACGACAACATAGGCGACATGAGCGAAGGTAAAGATGCAATGCTATGGCACGACAACATAGGCGGTGGCGAGAATGCAAAGATGCAATGCTATGGCTACAACATAGGCGCTGAGCAGAATGCAAAGATGCAATGCTATGGCCTCGACAACACAGGGCCGTGAGTAGGAATGGCAAAGATGCAATGCTATGGCCTGACAACATAGGCCAGTGAGGAGGAAGGTAAAGATGCAACGCTATGGCCTGACAACATAGGCCAGTGAGGAGGAAGGTAAAGATGCAACACTATGGCCTGACAACATAGGCCAGTGAGCAGGAGTGTAAAGATGCAACGTTGTGGCCTGACAACATAGGCCAGTGAGCAGGAAGGTAAAAATGCAATGCTATGGCCTGACAACATAGGCCAGTGAGCAAGAATGCAAAGATGCAATGCTATGGCCTGACAATGTAGGCCAGTGAGCAGGAGTGTAAAGATGCAACGCTATGGCCTGACAACATAGGCCAGTGAGCAGGAATGTAAAGATGCAATGTTATGGCCTGAGCAGAGAAGAAACTTCCTGATTTTATTTGCAGACCCTGACTTCCTGACTTTCTTCTAGCACTGATCATATACCTCTCAGAGTGAGCTAGACTTCATGGATTTCTTAGTGCCCTTCTTGTTTTTACAAGCCTATATGTTGCGCGCGCCATTTTTGATAAGATTTTTTATCACGAAGAACTTGCAATTAGGAAAGCTTCAATGCGACTCTAATTTTTGAACAGGATTAGTAAACAGTAATTGTCATTCAAAATTTGGGTGATTACATTCTGCATATATATTTTGACAGGAGAAAATACAGTTGCATATGATAGGGATTTAACAAGATAGTCAAAAGGACATAGGGTGTTTTTGGGACTAGCCGTCTGGTGAAATGATTTTGGTTGGCGGTGATGCCTTCGAGACTATTAGTGCTAGTATTGTATTTTGGCGATCTCTTCATACATTGCCAACCCAGCTTATGAAAAGCAAAATTTTGCCCCAGTTTATTTGACTTGCCCCAGACCGATCTTGAACCTGTTGCTAGAACCGTGGATATTTGCCTATTTTTTCCCCCAGTAAGACACAGGTCGTGATTTGGCCTTGGATTTGCCCCAGTATATATGGAGACTGCCTGTTACCCTTTCTCAAACTCCTTAATCAGAAGGAACGAATCTGCTTTGTCGATGCCTTTCTTTTGTCTAAAACCGCCCTTTCGGGTTTTCGGTTTAGGATGCTTCTTGCATGAATTGCCCCATTTTTGCCTAGGTCGATTTGAGGATGGTTGACCTAGCGGGCTTTTCTTTTTTGTATCGCCCTAACTTTTGCCTAGGTCTTTTTGATGATGGTTGACCTAGCGGGCTTTTCTTTCTTGTATCGTCCTAACTTTTTTCTAGGTCTTTTTGATGATGGTTGACCTAGTGGGATTTTCTTTCTTTAAGCATAATACTTCTTGAGGGCGTCCGAATTGATGGGGTTAGGCAAGTCTTTCCCGTCCATGTCGGCCAGGATCAAGGCACCTCCGGAGAAAGCCTTCTTAACTACATAAGGTCCGTGGTAGTTCGGAGACCACTTCCCCTGTAGCGTTTTTTGCATAGGCAACAACCTTTTGATCACCAAATCTCCTTCTTGAAACTCCCGAGGATGGACCTTCTTATCGAATGCTTTCTTCATTCGTCTTTGGTACAATTGGCCATGGCAACGCCAACCTTTTCTCTTCAATTAAGTTCAACTGATCCATCCGAGCCTGGACCCATTCGACCTCTTCCAATTTAACATCCATCAGAACTCTCAATGAGGGGATCTCGACCTCGATCGGGAGTACGGCCTCCATTCCATATACTAGTGAGAATGGCGTTGCCCCAGTAGATGTACGGACAGAGGTCCGGTATGCATGCAATGCATAAGGGAGCATTTCATGCCATTCTCTGTATGAGAGAACCATCTTCTGAATTATCTTTTTAATATTCTTGTTGGCTGCTTCGACCACTCCATTCATCTTCGGTCGATAGGGGGACGAATTGTGATGTTGAATTTTGAACCGACCGCATAGCTCAGACACCACCTTATTGTTCAAATTGGAGCCATTGTCAGTGATGAGCTTGCTGGGTAATCCATATCGGCAGATTAGCTCCTTTTTCACGAATTTAACCACCACATTGCGGGTCACACTAGCATACGAGGCAGCCTCGATCCATTTGGTGAAATAGTCGATGGCGACTAATATGAAGCGGTGTCCCTTGGATGCCTTAGGCTCTATCGGTCCGATGACATCCATCCCCCACATGGCGAAAGGCCAAGGAGATGACAGCACGTTCAACGACGTTGGAGGAACATGGACATTGTCTGCATATACTTGACACTTGTGGCAAGTCTTGACATGCTTGTAGCAGTCGGCTTCCATAGCTAGCCAATAATATCCGACCCTGAGGATTTTCCTTGCCATGGCATGTCCATTGGCGTGAGCACCAAAAGACCCTTCGTGAACTTCTTTCAAAATCTTGTCGGCTTCTACTGCGTCCACACATCTGAGCAGAACCATGTCGTGATTCCTCTTGTACAGCATTTCTCCATTGAGGAGAAAACCCGCAACCAATCTTCGTAAGGTCCTCTTGTCATTTTCAGATGCATCGGTAGGATATTCTTTGTTCCTCAAGAATTGCCGGATGTCATGATACCATGGTTTTCTATCCGGTTCCACTTCCACTGTTTGACAAAATGCCGGTCTAGAGCGATGTTGGACGTGGATGAGAGGCATATCCTCTTCTCGTCCAATTTCAAACATAGAGGACAAAGTGGCTAGGGCATCAGCCAACTGATTGTCTTCTCGGGGTATATGTGAGAAGGTGACCTCTTCGAAATGTTCCAGCAATTCCTGGAGGCGGGCCTGGTAGGGAACTAGTTTTGTGTCTTTGGTCTCCCACTCTCCTCTGACCTGGTGGATGACCAAGGCCGAGTCACCAAAGACCTCTAGGCGTTTCACCTTAGCTTCGATTGCGGCTTGAATCCCCAAGATACAAGCTTCATACTCCGCCATATTATTCGTGCAGTCGAACGCTAGTTGGGTGGTGATAGGTATATACTGTCTTCCTGGAGAATTCAGTATAACTCCTACACCATGGCCCATCATGTTGGACGCACCGTCGAACAACATCGTCCATTTCTCTTCTTCTATCTTTTCTTCTTCCTCAAAGATCGCCATTAGATCTTCGTCAGGGAATTCCGGCTGAATGGCCTGATAGTCTTCTAGCGGCTGTTGGGCTAAATATTCTGCGAGCGCACTGCCTTTGACAGATTTCTGCGTCACATACAGGATATCATATTCCGAAAGCACCATTTGCCATTTTGCAATTCGTCCTGACAACGCAGGTTTCTCGAATATGTACTTGATCGGATCCATCCTGGATATTAACCATGTGGTGTGACTGAGCATATACTGTCTTAGGCAGTGTGCCGCCCATGCCAGAGCACAACAAGTTCATTCTAAGAGAGAATATCTAGCTTCGCCGCTTGTGAACTTCTTGCTCAGGTAATATATTGCCCGCCCCTTTCTCTCGGATTCATCGTGTTGACCGAGCACGCAACCCATTGATTCGTCTGTTACCGTCAAATATAGGATCAAGGGCCTCCCAGCGATTGGTCGTACCAAGACCGGTGGGTTCTGTAGATATGATTTGATTTTCTCAAAAGTCTCTTGGCAATCCTCATCCCAACTCATTGGTTGATTCTTGCGCAATAGCTTAAAGATTGGCTCGCACGTAGCTGTCAACTAGAATATAAATCGGGAGATGTAATTGAGTCTTCCTAAGAAGCCTCGGATCTTTTTTCAGTTCTTGGAGCTGGCATATCTATGATTGCTCGGGCTTTGTCAGGGTCGACCTCGATGCCTTTCTTACTGATAATAAAACCCAACATCTTTCTTGACTTGACCCCAAAGGTGCATTTGGCGGGTTTAAACCGCAGTTTAAACTTTCAAAGCCTTTCAAACAACTTCTGCAAATCCGTGAGATGGTCATTTTCTGTCCAGGATTTGGCAATCATATCGTCCACGTAGACTTCGATCTCCTGGTGAATCATGTCATGGAACAATGTTACCATGGCCCTCTGATAGGTTGCCCCCGCATTTTTCAATCTAAAGGGCATAACTTTGTAACAGAAGGTTCCCCAGGCCGTGATGAAGGTGGTCTTTTCTCTATCTTCTTAGGCCATCTTGATCTAATTGTAACCTGAGAAACCATCCATGAATGAAAAATTGGAGAATTGCGCAGTGTTATCGACCCGGACATCGATGTAGGGTAGCGGAAAATCATCTTTTGGGCTGGCTCGATTAAGATCTCTGTAGTCTACCCACATCTGGACCTTTCCATCTTTCTTGGGAACCGGTACTATGTTAGCAACCCACTCGGGGTAATTTGCAACAGCTAAGAAGCCGGCGTCAAACTGCTTCCTCACATCTTCCCAGATTTTCAGGGACATTTCCGGTTTCATCCTTCTTAATTTCTGTTTGACTGGTGTACACCCGGCTTTCATAGGAAGCTTGTGCTTCACTATAGAAGTATCCAGGCCTGGCATGTCTTGATAAGACCAGGCGAAGATATCACTATAGTTCTGTAAGAGTGAGATCAACCGCTCACGATTGTCTCCAGTGATAAGCGTGCCTATCTTGACTTCTCTTTTGTTTTCTTCGGTCCCCAGGTTTATCAGATCCACGGGCTCCTTATGTGGTTCGATTATTTTGGATTCGTGTTCCACCAATCTCAACATCTCGTCGGTGGGTTTGCATTCAAATTCTGACTCTTCGTCGGCCAGGTCAACAATACAGTTGAAATCACCTAATACAATACTAGCGTTGTCTTCGCGAGGCGGTTTTGGGTCGGATCTGCATATTGGATATGAGAAGAAGGAATAAGATTTGTATATTTAACAAGGGGAAATATATTGGGAAATGGAAGAGGGGACATTTTGGATAATGCAACTATATTTATTATTTGTCAAAAAATATGTACAAAATGATTATGTATAAAATTTTGTCATGACAATTACAGAATTACATTTGAACTGAATCAAAAGTCAGAGGCAGATCAAAAATTTCCCAATTGGTCAGTTCTTGTCCAGGGGGACAGGGCGTCACCAAATCTCCTAGAGTCATCGTCCCCTTCTCTTCTATGGCCGCGATCATGCTTGAATCTTCGAAGCCGGCACTTCAGAAACTTTGTGATATGTGGCACAGAGGGACCTTATTATAACGGGGTCTTACTGCCTTATCCTCCTTGGTGGGTTGATACCCCAACCCATATCGCCGCCTATTTTTGCCCACTGGAAATGGCTGAGATAAACCACCCTTATTTTACCCCAGTTTGTCGCCTGGCTTGAACCTATTCTTCAACATCACTCGGTCCATCATCATTAAGGCCTTAGGGGGCTACCTATGGTCAACCACCTCTCCTTCCTTAATGGTAGTGACATTGGCAATTTTCAAGGCTTGGAATTGAGTCTCCAAAGCCTCTTCTGCTGCCTCACTATAAGGAGGATTGGTGGGTTTGCTGACCAAGTAATCCTCTTCCGCTGAGACAATGATCAGCCTATCGTCCAGGATGAATTTCAGTTTCTAATGTAGGGTTGATGGTAGTGCTTTAGCCGCTTGGATCCAGGGTCTACCTAACAGGCAGCTGTAAGCCGGCTGGATATCCATGATCTGGAAGGTTATGTTGAAGATAACTGGGCCAATTTGGACCGGCAGTTCTACTTCACCCATTACCTCCCTTCTTGATCCATCGAAGGCCCTAACCACCATGGAGCTCGACTTGAGAGGGACATGTGGCAGCTTTGACAATGTAAGCTGGGGCATTACATTCAACGAGGAGTCGCTATCTATTAGCACTCTGGTCAAGATATGGTCCATACATTTCATCGAGATATGTAATGCCCTGTTGTGTCCTGCCCCCTCCTCCGGAATCTCACGATCGGCGAAGGTTATGAAGTTGTTGGCAGTCAGGTTGTTGGCGATTCCCTCAAATTTATCTACGGAGATGTTGTGTACCATGTGTGCTTCGTTCAGGATTTTCAACAACACTCTCCGGTGCGGCTTTGAGTTCATCATTAGAGTCAGCAATGAGATTTTGGCAGGTATACGGTTCAGCTGCTCTATTAATGTATACTCGCTTTGTCTTATCATCTTTAGGAACTAAAAGCCTCTTTATACGGACAAAGCCTTCTTTAGTTCCTTCTCCCCCTCTTTACTAGCATTTTCGGGCTCCATTCTAGCCTGACTCTCCTTTTCTTGAATGGTCGGCTGCCTCCTCGCGTCTTCGGCAGGAGCGTAAATGCGACCACTCCTGGTCACTCCTCCTATTCCGGCTATGTTAGTTATGTCAGGTGAAGAGCTCTCCAACATGCCTTTTTCAATTCTTCCCCCAAGTACCTCTACATCATACCTCCAAGGCACCTCCTTGTTACTGTGATATTGGAAGGGTCCCGGTATTTTTATTGTAACAGGTCTCATCCCGTTGGGTGTCGGCGGGACCGATGGCTCAGTATAATGGATAACCAGGGGTTTAGGATGCCCTGGGAAGGATTCATTGACCATGTCCACCTCTTCTTCAACTTCGATACAGTTCACCGAGGGCCTTGCTCCCCCATGGTTCGGCAGTGGGTTGCTCCCTACACTTGGAGCATCTTTCTCAAAGTTCAGCCATTTAGCATTAATCAACTTCTGGACCCTATGTTTCAAGGCCAGACAGTTTTCTGTAGAATGCCCCACTGTTCCAGCGTGATAATCGCACTTGGCCTTCGGATTGTACCATTTTGGGTATGGGGGTTCCAACGGCTTCATGGGAACTAGTGCAACCAAAGAGTTTTGAATCAAACGGGGCAGCAGCTCCGAGTAACTCATCGGGATGGGATCAAATTGCACAATTTTCCTTGGGCTATTGTTGGTTTTTTGTTGAGGTGGGTTAGGGTTAGTGTTTTGGTTCCATGGTTTCGGGGGTTGTTGTGGAGGAAATGTTTGAGGTGGTGGAATCGTGATAGCGTTTAGTTGGAATTGTGTTGGTGGATTGTAGGTAGGTTGGTAGGCAGGTTGAGCAGAGGCTACCATGTGTGGATGTGTAGGAAATTGTGGCTGGTAGGGTATTTGGTAGTTAGGCGGTGTGGTGGTTGGTTGATACATGGGTTGTGTGGCGGTTGGTTGGTTTGGATCGGAAGAGACATAATGGGTCTCGGCCTCTTTTTTCTTCCATGTATTATTTGTCGGCCTTTTCATGCTCACGTTGCCGACAGCATTATGTATGATCCTTCATCGGCGTAGACCGCTCTCTACGCGCTCTCATACTAGTACCATATCAGAGAAATCAACAGAGACACTGCCTACCATCTTGTCGTAGTAGGGTGCGGGGAGTGTCTCCATAAATGTGCTGATCATTTCTCGGTCTAGTAGGGGTGGCTGGACCTGAGCGGCTAGCTCCCTCCACCGCTGTGCATATTCTTTGAAGGACTCATTCTCCCTTTTGACCATATTCTGCAGCTGGGTCCTATCTGGTGCCATCTCGATGTTGTATTTGTATTGCCTTAGGAAGGCGTCTGCCATATCTTTCCATGAGCGTATATAAGACCTCTCGAGCTGGGTATACCAGCTGGTTGCCGCTCCGGTTAGACTGTCTTGAAAACAGTGAATAAGCAGCTTGTCGTTGTGCGAGTGTAAGGCCATTTTTCTACAATACATTGTTAGGTGGCTCCTTGGACAGCCAACCCCTCAGTATTTCTCGAATTCCGGAGTTTTGAACTTCAGAGGTATGATAACATCTGGTACGAGGCAGAGCTCAGAAGCCTCGACTATTCCGTGTCCACTCCCCTCGATAGCTCTGACCCTCTCTTCTAGGTGTAGCCATCTCCCTCCGAGAAGGGCTTCTTGGTCAGCCATCTTTGGCCATGGCTCGTTTAAAGGCTGGCTGGCGTGATGGGGTAAAACATAAGGTCCCCCGGGTCTTGTAACATGACCGTAGGGATGTGGTTGATGGGGGTTTGCTGGATGAACAACAACTGAGACAGAATATGTAGGATCTTCTGTGACAGTCGTGTTCATGTGGGTATAGTCAGGGTGGCCGTTGTATGGGTATGTAGTTGATGGATTAATGTGAGGCGGGAAAGATGGGTTTATATGTGTAGGGAAGGCAGAGGAAGTGTTTGTGTTGTAAGGGTAGGGAGGCAGGTTTGTGTAGGCTGGGTGTAAGTGTGGTGGATAGCCAGTTGTATTAGTGGGAGGCATGTAGGTTGGTGGGTTGGTATGAGGGTTGTGAATGATAGGGTTCGAGTGTGGAGGTCCAGCAGGAAGGTTTGGATGATGCTGCTGGGAGGTAAGATTTATGTGGAGCGTTAGTGCATTGGGGTTTTCGCCAGCCAAGATCCCTTAAGAACCCAACCCATGAGGAGGTTCATAGCCGGGTGGTAGTCCATACGGCCATTCTTGTTCAGTGACAGTTTGAAGAGGCATAAATGTAGCGGCTGCCCTAGGTGCCTCAGTGCCTGCGGGTCCCTCTGTGCTTTTCTCAAGTAGCTTCATGAGCTTAGCCACTTGATCTTTTAACTCAGCAACCTCACTGCGGAGCTCCTCATTCTATGTCTCCAGCTCACTCATGATTTTGGTTCTTGATCTAGTGCTATAGGAATGCCGAGGGAGACGTGAGTCCGCTATTTTGTTACCTGTTTAAAAAGTTAAATTCATTAATTAATTAATGATAATAAAAGGGTTTGACTATGCGGTGAATACGGAGGGACCAGAATCCGATTGAGTGCTAATCGTGTGCATCTTTCGTGCTTTGAGTATGAAATGGAAATTAATATGGAATTGCAGAGAAGAGCCCGTTTTATTCAAAACAGATGATGTCTACTTTACATTTCGTTCTTCTTGCTTGGCCAGTACAATGTATGTTTTCATTCTCAAAACTAAGTCTTTACAAGTTTGAATGAAAATTTCTACTTCAGGCGGGGTGTGGAGTGGATGCAGAGATGCTTCTGCCTTCTTAAGTGATTGCGGTATCTCTTCTATGGTCGTATTTGCTAGGCAGGCCAATCTTTGAAAGCATTTGATCCAGTGCTCAGCCGTATCTTTATACCACCTACTTTCTTTTTGTATATCATTTATGCCCTTTTGCTGCATTCTTATGATCTCGAGGACCTTCCATTTTTCCTCATTTACCTCATCCTGTCAGGCTATGAGTAGGCCTTTGATTTGTTGTTTCATGCTCTCTACTCGTTGCAGCAATTTATTCCTCTCCTCAGTCACTCGATCCACCTCTGCTTGGACTCTTCTTTTTGTGGCCAGAATTTGATTTTTCTCTTCTCGGGTAGTGTGAACCTTGGCCTTCATTTGTTCCAAGGCGCTCCTCAGCTGGCGATTTTCTTGGAGTGTGGCATCCCTTTCTTGTGCTCTCAATTGAAGCTCCTTGTTGGCCGCCTGCAAGTTCATGTGCACCCGAGAAGCACGCTCTCGCTCCCCTTTTTGCTGATCTCTAATGGATGCTAAGAGAGCTTTGTTCACTTCATCTTCTCTTCTCCACGCAGCGCTCTCTTTTCGTTCTTTCAGAAGTTCCTCTTCCAGCTGAGCGTTTTTCTTGGTCATAGCCTCCAATTTCTCTTTCAGGCTTTTGACGATCTCATCCTCAAACACCGCAGTCTTCGATTGACCTTCGGATGGAAGAAGGAGGAGGCTTGAATGGCGGTTTGATGTGTTGCACCCTGTCTCTAACCCAATGCTTATATTCTTCCTTAACAGCGCAGCTTCGCACTCCCAGCTCCTTCCCTTTACGAGTGACACCTTCCCATGCCTCTCGAACCTTACGGAGGCTCTCGGCAAAGTCTCCTTCATATCTTAAGTAGAAAGGAGTTAGCAACTCATCAGATGGGGGTGCTTTGATAGGGTAAGCCAGCTGTCTCTACCCCAGTATTGGGTTATAATTGATAAAACCTCTAGCTCCCATGAGGGGTACATTCGGGAACCCCTTGTAGTGATAAATGACCTCCGTTCTCTGTTGCCATGCAGGTTGCCATGCAGGTTGCCATCTAACTCAGTCTTCCGTCAGGGCAGCAAAATGGGAGGACCACTCGGTGTTGCTCATTGGTCTCAGCTGGAGGCTCAGAAAATCTGATATGGGATGTTGTGCCTTCGTATCCCTTTTGAAAATGTGAGCGGTTATCCATACGAACAACATAGGTAGGCAGCAGATCAATCTTGTTCTCTTTTTCTCATGACAGAAGTTCAGTGTACAATAAACATATGCCAACAAGGCCGTCACAAGGTTTTCTGCCCTATCTCTCTTGGCTAAGAAGATATTGACTGCGTTCATATCGACGAAGTCGTCCACATAAAGGAAAAGCACTAACCCATAGATGGTGAGGGCTAACACCTCCATGTATATGGCCCACTGGTTGTTGTCGGCCAAGTGTTGCATATACTCCTCTAGAAATTCTCTGGTGAACCCCTTGACTTGGCCCTTTGTTTGATAACCTGTCAAACGGTCCCCAGACTGCAATCCCAAAGCCTGCGCGGCGGCCCGGAAGGAGGAATGGTGTTCTAGGTATTGATACGGCTTAGTCCCTTCTAACGGCAGATCCAGAATCTGCTCGAACTTCTAAAGTGGGGGCCAGCTAGAAATCCGTAAATGTGAAGCAACGGAGAGGCGGATCATAGTATTGCACCATGGTAGTGAGGGCCCCCTCCTGCACTTGGACCCTCAGAAGTCGTAGTTTGTTGCCATATCTTTTGACGAATGCCATTTGTTGGATACTTGTCAGCTTATTTGAAAGCACTTCTAAACTGGCCAAGTCTGCCAATTTGATGCCGACACGTCTCTTCTTCTTTAACTGCTCGGATTCCATATTAATTTTCATTTCATCCCTCTTACGATAGTCACTGAGAATATGGTCCCTCGAAAAAAAGGAAGAAAAGGAGAAAAAGTAAATATGTTAGACTTAGAATGAAATAGACCAATGTATGGCATATGGATGAAAATTTTAAAAACAATAAATATGGTTACTCCTACTATCCTTCCTCCCCCTTTCTTTTTTAGTTATTTTTTGCCTTTTTCTTTCCCTTTCTTTTTCTCTCTTTTTCTCCTTCTTTTTTTTTCTCTTTTTTCACCTTTCTACTCTTTTTTTTTTTTCTTTTTCCTTCTTTCTCCTTTTTCCTCATTTTGATTTTCCTCTGTTTTCAAAATTTTTTCTGTCACCTCTTTTTTTTTTGCCTACTATTTCTCTCTCCTTTTTCCTATTTTGATTTTCCTCTTTTTCAAAAATTTCTCTCCCTTTTTTAGAATTCTAAAATCGTAGGTAAATAAAGTCTTACAGAACCGATGCCGTGTAAATAGGGCGTGCCCTCCTCGTGTCCTAAAGAGGTGATCTGTCCTAGGGATCTAAGGCTTTTAATGCATGAACCTTTCCAAGGTAGGTTGTAATCCTAGGGGTATAAAGGTCACTAGAGCCAAGTTCCAGTCCATAATGCTTGGTACAATAGTAATAAATCCACTAGTTGCGGGGCATTATGAATAGGGCACTCTACTCTAGCCGGGATTTTCATGATAGCCATACGGGACGTAAGCCCCGACGTGACACCATTAGATCCTCTAATCTGGACAGCACTCGGACCGGGTATAGGGCCCACTCATAAAACATACGTATGCAATGCTTGGAGGCACTTTATTTTTAGGATACTACACGATTGGGGAACTTGTACAAATATAGAGCAATTTATCGTTTGTCTATCTTAGGGTGTGGAGAGGGTAAACAAACAGTGAAACAAGAATAAATCAACACATAATAACATGTAATAATCAAATCATGCACATAATCAGCGAAGGGATCAAGTATAAAACACACTCAAATAAAGGGCTAGACTCTCTAAGTATCCCCAGTGGAGTCGCCATCTGTCGCAACTGTAATTCCGACGAGACGACGAACTTGTTAATATTTTTGAGAATTTATTTAATTTGGTAAAGTGGGGTCGCCACCAAATTTTATTTTAAGGGAAAAGTTTGGAAAAACCTAACTAGAAAATGAGACTCGAAGTTCGGGAGTCGATTACAAGTGGGGAAGGTGTTAGGCACCCCACTCGCCCGTTACGAAGAACGGCACCCTTAAACTGAGTGTGTGATTTTGAAAACTGTTTGGATCCCTTTAATTAATGTGAAAAGTAATTTGACGGAGGATAGCCTGACAGGACTTGATCCTGCTCCTACGTATTCCCCGGTGCAATGGGAAATTCAAGGCTTACGTAGTTCTAGCTCGTGAAGGCTTGACCTTCAAGAAATTTTTTTGAGAGAGGAGTATTCTAAAAAGGATATTTGAAGATTTTGTTTTGGAAAAGTTTTATCTTTAGGAAGGATTTTTGGTCCACTTATGCACAAGGCCCGAGGCGGCTATGGCAGCAAGGGGACCTATACGAACTACTAATTGTTGAACAGCAGGTGAACCGCCAGTTCCCCATTTAGAGCCCATTGCGTGAGACCTAAAATCCCAAAATATTAGAAAAAGATTTTTTTTTAAGTTTTAAAGAGGATCTCCAGTCCACTCATGCATAAGGTCTGAGGCGGCTAAGGCAGTACGGGGACCTATACGAACTACTAAATGTTGAACAGCAGGTAAATCGCCAGCTCCCCGTTTAGATTGCGTGAGACTTAAAAATCCCAAAATATTAGAAAAAGATTTGTAAATTTTTCGAAACAGAAATAACTTGCAAATGGCGTCGATCCTTTGAAAAAGAAAGCTCAAATTTCATTTCATTTGACTTTTAAGTAATTGGGATTTTGATGTAATTATTTAACAATTATGGGATTATTTGGAACTTAATTAGGAGTCTTAAGTGTCTTATGATTCATTTAGGAAGTTTAGACCTTTTTATGAGGAATTTTTAGAATTTTTATGACTTATTTAGGATTTTATTTGAATTTTTATGTATTTTCGGTATTTTTATTAATTTTCTGAATTTTTATAATTTTTATGAATTTTCTGAATTTTTAAAATTTTCTATGAATTTTCAGAACTTTTTATTATTTTTACTAATTTTTCTGGAATTTTTATTATTTTTTCTTTATTTTTGGAATTTTTATTATTTTTTCTTAATTTCGATATTTTTATTATTTTTATTAATTTTCTGAAATTTTTATTATTTTTATTAATCTTCTGAAATTTTATTATTTTTCTTAATTTTTCTGAAATTTTTATTATTTTTATAGAATTTTTATTATTTTTATTAATTTTCTGAGATTTTTCTTATTTTTATTAATTTTCTGATATTTTTATTATTTTTATTAATCTTCTGAAATTTTTTATTATTTTTATTAATTTTTCTGGAATTTTTTATTTTTATTAATTTTTTCTGGAGTTTTTATTATTTTTTTCTGGAATTTTTATTATTTTTCTTAATTTTTTTGGAATTTTTATTATTTTTATTAATTTTTCTGGAATTTTTATTATTTTTATTAATTTACTGGAATTTTTATTATTTTTCTGGAGTTTTTATTATTTTTATTAATTTTCTGAAATTTTTATTATTTTTATTAATTTTTCTTGAATTTTTATTATTTTTATTAATTTTCCGAAATTTTCTTATTTTTATTAATTTTCTGATATTTATATTATTTTTATTAATTTTCTGAAAGTTTTATTATTTTTATTAATTTTTCTGGAATTTTTATTTATTTTTTATTTTTGATTTAGATTTTTACTATTTTTATTATTTTCGTATTCTGTTTTCCTTTTCTTGTTTTAAATTCCATTTTCTGATTAAAATTTTTTTTTTTGTAAAATTTTCCTTTAGGCTTATCCATGAATTGAGTTAATCTGGACCTCGGACATAATTGAGTGTTTACAGTTTGCCCCTCTTTACTCATTTTCTTATTGGATAATATGAGAAGTGCTTTCTATATTATCGTAGTAAGAAATGAGTGAAGACGTAAACAAATTATGTCTGAGGCAAGTGCCAGATAGCCTTGGAATTAGTGTACTCTCGAGATGACAGAGTTTCCAACCTTATGTGTGGAAAAACTTACCCATCGAACGAAGTCGAGTAATATGAAGCTCGATGGTGTCCTGACACGAGTCGGATTCAGATGGTGGCTTGACAATATAGGCCAGAAAGCAATAAATCTAAACTAGATGGCGGCCTGACAACATACGCCAAAAAGCAATAAATCTAAACTAGATGGCGGCCTGACAACATAGGCCAGAAAGAAGTAAATCTAAACTAAATGGCGGCCTAACAACATAGGTCTGAAAGCAGTAAATCTAAACTAAAAGGCAGCGCACTCACAGAATATTTGGCCCAACAGGCCATAGATGATTACCAGGCTATGCAGCCGGAATTTCCTGACGAGGATTTGATGGCAGTATTTAATGAAGAAGAAAAGATAAAGGGGGAGAGATTGACGATGTTGTTTGATGGCGCGTCTAATATGATGGGCCATGGTATAGGAGTTATACTGATTTCCCCAGAAAAGCAGTATATACCTATCACCGCCCGCCTGGCTTTCGATTGCACTAACAACGTGGCAGAATATGAAGCTTGCATCTTGGGGATCCAAGCGGCAATCGAAGCTAATGTAAAGCGCCTAGAGGTCTTCGGCGACTCAGCTTTGGTCATCCACTAGGTCAAAGGAGAGTGGGAAACCAGGGATGCAAAGTTAGTGCCTTATCATGCCCGGCTCCAAAAACTGCTAGAGCATTTCGAGGAGGTCACCTTCTTGCACAAACTTCGAGAAGACAATCAGTTGGATGATGCCCTAGCCACTTTGTCATCTATGTTCGAAATCGGACGAGAAGAAGATATGCCTCTCATCCGCATCCAACATTGCCCCAGACCTGCATTCTATCAGTCGGTGGAGGTGGAACCAGACGGGAAGCCCTGGTATCACGACATCCGGCAGTTCTTGAAAAATAAAGAGTATCCCGTCAATGCATCGGAAAACGACAAAAGAACCCTACGGAGACTAGCCGCAGGTTTCTTCCTCAATGGGGAAATCTTGTGCAAAAGGGATCATGACATGGTTCTGCTCAGGTGTGTAGACGCAGCAGAAGCCAACAAGATTTTGAAAGAAGTTCATGAAGGGTCCTTCGGTGCTCACGCCAACGGACATGCAATGGTGAGGAAGATTCTTAGAGCCGGATACTATTGGCTGACCCTAGAGACGGATTGCTACAAATATCTTAAGACCTGCCACAAGTGTCAGGTGTACGCAGATAACGTCCACATGCCGGCCACGTCGTTGAATATGCTGTCGTCACCCTAACCATTCGCTATGTGGGGGATGGATGTCATCGGCCCGATCGAACCCAAAGCGTCCAATGGACACCGTTTCATATTTGTGGCCATTGACTACTTTACCAAATAGGTCGAGGCCGCCTCATATGCTAGTGTGACCTGCAATATGGTGGTCAAGTTCGTGAAAAGGGAGCTAATTTGCCGATACGGACTGCCTAACAAACTCATCATGGACAATGGCTCCAACTTGAACAATAAGATGATGTCGGAGTTGTGTGGCCAATTTAAGATCCAGCATCACAATTCATCCCCTTATCGACCGAAGATGAATGAAGCGGTCGAGGTGGAAAACAAGAACATCAAAAAGATCATCCAGAAGATGGTTCTCTCGTACAAAGAATGGCACGAAATGCTCCCTTACGCATTACATGCATATCGGACCTCAGTCTGTACTTCTACTGGGGCAACGCCATTCTCATTGGTGTATGGGATGGAAGCCGTACTCCCGATTGAAGTGGAGATCCCTTCATTGAAAGTCCTGATGGATGCCAAATTAGAAGAGGCCGAATGGGTGCAAGCCCGGATGGACCAATTGAACTTGATTGATGAGGAAAGGTTGGCGGCAATATGCCACAACCAACTATAACAAAGGAGAATGAAGAAAACATTCGATAAAAAGGTCCATCCTCGAGAATTCCAGGAGGGAGATTTGGTGATCAAAAGGTTGCCGCCAATGCAGAAAGCGCTGCACGGGAAATGGTCTCCAAATTACCAGGGACCTTATGTACTTAAGAAGGCTTTCTCTGGAGGCGCCCTAATCCTGACTGATATGGATGGGAAGGACTTGCCTAACCCTATCAACTTAGATGCCGTCAAGAGGTATTATGCTTAAAAGAAAGAGCCTGCTAGGTCGAAAACCTGCAAGGGCGGCCTAGGCAAAAGTTAGGGCAATCCAAGTAGAAAAAAGCCTGATAGGTCGAAAACCAACAAGGACGGCCTAGGCAAAAGTTAGGGCAATCCAAGCAGAAAAAAGCCCGCTAGGTCGAAAACCCGCAAGGGTGGCCTAGGCAAAAAGTTAGGGCAATTCAAGCAGAAAATAGCCCGCTAGGTCGAGAACCCGCAAGGGCGGCCTAGGCAAAAGTTAGGGCAATTCAAGCAGAAAAAGGCCCGCTAGGTCGAAAACCCGCAAGGACGGCTTAGGAAAAAGTTAGGACAAGTGAAGCAGAAAAAGTGCGCTAGGTCGAGAACCCGCAAGGGCGGCCTAGGCAAAAATCAGGGCAAAGCGGTACCGACAAGACAGTTAAGGGAGGAGTTGTTCCTTCCGGTTAAGGAAATTGAAACAAAGGACAGGCAGTCTTCGTCTATACTGTCGCAATCGTAATTCCTACAAGACGACGAACTCGCTAAAATTTTGAAAATGAATTTTTCTTTATTAAAGTGGAGCCGCCACCAAATTTTTATTTAAGGGAAAAAGATTTGGGAAAAACCCTGACTCGAGAAAGAGATTTAGGTTCGGGAGTCGATTACAAGTGGGGAAGGTGTTAGGCACCCCACTCGCCCGTTCCGAAGAAAGGTACCCTTAAACTGAGTGTGTGATTTTTGAAAATTGTTTGATTCCTTTATTTAGAGTGCAAATAAATAAATTGATGGAGGTTAGCCTAACACGACTTGATCCTGCTCCTACGTATTCCCATGTGCAATGGGAAACTCAAGGCTTACGTAGTTCTGGTTTGTGAAGGCTTGACCTTCAGAGATGTTTAAAGGAAAGATGACTTTTTTGAAGAGGTTTTCGTTTTTTGAAGGGATCTTTAGCCCACTCATGCACAAGACCTGAGGCGGCTACGGCAGCACGGGGGCCTATACAGACTACTAAACGTTGAACAGCAGGTGAACCGCCAGTTCCCCATTTAGAGCTCGTCGTGTGAGACCAATAATCCCATAACATTTGAAAAAGGAGCTTTTATTTTTGGAAGGACCTTTAGCCCACTCATGCACAAGACCCGAGACGACTACGAGCGGCACGGGGCCTATCTGAACTACTAAACGTTGAGCAATGGGTGAATCGCGGTTCCCATTTAGAGCCCGTCGCGTGAGACCAAGAGTCCCAAAACATTTGAAAAAGGAGCTTTTATTTTCGGAAGGACCTTTAGTCCACTCATGCACAAGACCCGAGGCGGCTACGGCAGCACGGGGGCCTATACAGACTACTAAACGTTGAACAACAGGTGAACCGCCAGTTCCCCGTTTAGAGCCCATTGCGTGAAACCAACGATCCCAAAATATTTGAAAAATTTTATTTTAAAGAAGAAAAAGGAAAATTTATTTTAACTATCAAAAGTAGAGAGTGCTTTTGGGAAGGAAACAATTTTATTTGAGGTTTGAGGATTTATTAGCAATTATGGAATTTTGGGGGTAAAATAGTCATTTTGGAAGGCGTAAGGGGCAAAATGGTCATTTCTGGAAAGGTGATGGGTAGTTTTGTAATTTGGGAAATTGGGGCAGAATAGTCATTTGGGAAAAGGTGAGGGGTAGTTTTGTACTTTGGAAAATTGGGACAGAAAGGTCATTTGGGGAAAAGGTGAGGGGTAAATTCGTTTTTTGGCAAGTAAGGGACAGTTTGGTGTTTATGGAGAAGGTGAGGGGTAAATTTATCTTTTGGCAGGTAAGGGACAGTTCGGTCTTTATGGAGAAGCTGAGGGGCAAATTCGTCTTTTGGCAGGTAAGGGATAATTTGGCAATTATGGAGAAATTGGGGGGCTGCATGTAATATGGGGGAGGGCCGATTTGCAATGTCTGCCACTGTGAGATGGTGATCTTCGGGGCCTGTGATATGGCTTCTTCCCCAGCAATTGGGTGAGTGGCGATTCCGTGATAAATCCTCCGGATTCAAATCGATGGCTGCCGCTTTGGGCACCCCTGAACCTTTCTCTCCCCACCCAACAACCACGATGCTTTGCGTCACCGGAGCTTCGTCGACGTAGCTCCCCTAGCTTCTTCCCGGCCGGCGACTTTCGTTCCTTCACAATCCCCCTCGAACGAGCGTCGTGGTGCGGAGGGAGGCTCTCTCCTGATCGTCGGCCGATGGCTCGGGAGGTCCTCTCATTCGAAGACCCCTGTTTCCGATCGTCTTGGCGTCTCGTCGGGCTTAGCAGAGGGTGCTCTGCATTATGCACCTGGAACAGAGGCCCTACGATGCGAGTTTGGCCGTCGGTGGATCCGAAGAAGGCAGCTGAGTGGAAGGTTATCTCCCTCGAGCAGTGGTCCAACCGAATGGGGAACGACGGCGTCTCAAATTCCCTAGCGCTGACGCGGTTGCGATCCGGCATCACAGTTTCGCTCGCGGTGGTGTGCAGGAACCGAGGCCGAGCATGGTCGACATCTTCTCACCATCCGATTCGTGTTAGTGACTCCGCCATGTGAGGTTCTCAGCGCTGGAGACGTCCTCGTGACTGAATTCGAGCAGCTCAGGGACCACCGCCGCAGCTATTTAGTTCTGAATCGAAGTTGAACGTCGCTTACCCCAAGCCATTATAGTTGGTTTCGATTAAGCATGGTTTATGTTGATTTTAACGTCGGCCAGGGATAATGCCACACAGATCTTAACTAGAGCCGATTTGCTAAGATGAAGCTCTATTAGCATGATCCATTATTCATTTTATCGTTGAATCAGAGAGTCAAGCATAATTTCCTCTAGAGTTTAATCTCCTAAGGTTACTCTTTCAATCGTTCGACAATAGTTTCACCACTTATGCAAGATTTAGGCAATGAAAAATAGCATTTTTATCAATCGTGATCTAGAAAAGATGCTGGAGCTGCACTTACCTGGAGATGTTCGAGATGAGGCTCTTTGCTTCCTTCCGGCGGAGTTCGTAGCTAGCGCCTCTGGATCTTCCTTGTGGGCGATTAGAGAGTCTTCAGAGAGGGAAAGAAAAACCCTTCTAAAACCCTTCCAGCAAAATAGGAGCTTTCTCTAATTTTCCAACCCCCTCCCCGATTACCCCTTTGTCCTACTTATAAGGGTCCTGCCCTTTTCACCTTTTCTTTTCTTTTCTTTTTTCCTATATTTTCTTTCTTTAATTTTTATTAATTATCAATTTTTATTTTTTCTTTATTTTTCTCTTTCCAGATTTTAATTTAATCTTTCCAAATTTTTAACTTTATCTTATTTATTATTAAATTTTTTGCTTTTCAGATTTTTCTTTATTTTTTCTGATTTTTCTTTTTATTTTTCCAGATTTTTAATTTTTATCTTATTTATTATTAATTTTATTTTTCATATTTTTCTTTATTTTTTCTAATTTTTATTTTTCATTAATTTTTATTAAATTTTTATCTTTTAGATTTTTCTTTATTTTTTCAGATTTTAGATTTTATTTTTCCAGATTTTTTCTAATTTTTCAGATTTTCCTTTTTCATTAATTTTTCCAGATTTTAATTTATTCCTTTTTCAGATTTTAATTTTTCTTTTCTTTTTTCCAGATTTTTAATTTTTCCAAATTTGAAATTTTTATTTTATCTTTCTTCCTTAGATTTTTCCTTTTATTTTATTTCTTAGGTTTTTAGTTTTTTATTTTATTTCTGGATTTTAATTCTTTCTTTTCTTTTTTATTTTTATTTTTCTTTTCTTTTTTCCAGATTTTAATTTTTTATTCTTTTTTTTATTTTTCTTTTCACGTTTTTTAATTTTTTAGTTTTCGTTTTTTAGTTTTTTTTCGAGATTTATTTGATTTTTTATTTTTTTAATTCTGTTGAGATTTTGTTTTTTATTTTATTTTTTTAATTCTTTTTAGATTTTGATTTTTATTATTTTTTTTACTTCTTTTTAGATTTTGATTTGTATTACTATTATTATTCTTTTCAAGTTTTGATTTTTATTATTATTATTATTATTATTTTTATTATTATATTTTTTATTTATTTTATTTTTTTTACACATTTTTAATTCTTTAATTTTCTATATTTTCTTTTTTCTTTAATTAGGGTTCATTGATAACTTTAACGACCGGGAGCCTCGGACATAATTAGGTGTTTACAGTTTGCCCCTCTTTACTTATTCCCTGCCTCATAATGTAAGAGATGACTCTCTAGATTATCGGGATAGGGAATTAGTAAAGACGTGAACCCATTATGTCCGAGGCGGCTCGAGAAGCCCTGGATTTGCTTGTGTGGCATGACTAGGCTGTGGACGCTGCTGATGTGCAGGTGAAGCGATGTGAGATGGATTTGTGAGGATGGGTGTGGGCAACGGATGAGATGTCTTGCCAGATCTTGTTTGAGAGGGACGAAACAAGGAGAACCCAGCGGCTTGACACGGAGGCCAGGAATGCCGGAGAGTGAATTTGAGTGAGGCCTGACATCATAGGCCGAAGGTGCAGAAATTTAAACATGCAATGGCCTGAATTATAGGCCAAAGGTAAAGGAAATTAAAGATGCCACGGCCTGACAACATAGGCCGAGGGTGCAGAATTTTAAAACATGCAATGGCCTGACAACATAGGCCGAGGGTGCAGAAATTTTAAACATGCAATGGCCTGACAACATAGGTCGAGGGTGCAGAAATTTAAACATGCAATGGCCTGACAACATAAGCCAAAGGTGTAGGAAATTAAAGATGCCACGGCACAGCCGGCATAAGGCGAGGTGATACAAATTTTTAAAACATGCAATGGCACTGTGACATGGCGAGGGTCTAGAAATTTAAAACATGTAATGGCCTAACAACATAGGCCGAGGGTGCAGAAATTTTAAAACATGCACTAGCCTGACAACATAGGCCGAGGGTGCAGAAATTTAAACATGCAATGGCCTGACAACATAGGCCAAGGGTGCAGAAATTTAAAACATGCAATGGCCTAAAAACATAGGCCGAGGGTGCAGAAATTTGAAACATGCAATGGCCTGACAACATAGGCCGAAGGTGCAGAAATTTAAACATGCAATGGCTTGACAACATAGGCCTGAGTGCGGAATTTAAACATGTAATGACCTGAAAACATAGGCTGGGGGTGCAGGAAATTGAAGATGCAGTGGCCTGACAACATATGCCGAGGGTGCAGAAATTTAAACATGCAATGGCCTGACAACATAGGCCAAGAGTGCAGGAATTTAAACATGCAATGGCCTAACAACATAGGCCGAAGGTGCAGAAATTTAAACATGCAATGACCTGACAACATAGGCCTGAGTGCAGGAATTTAAACATGCAATGGCCTGACAACATAGGCCTGAGTGCAGGAATTTAAACATGCAATGGCCTAACAACATAGGCCTGAGTGCGGAAATTTAAACATGCAATGGCCTGACAACATAGGCATGAGTGCAGGAATTTAAACATGCAATGACCTGACAACATAGGCCTGAGTGCGGAAATTTAAAATGCAAGGGGCGGTCTACTAGTAGGCTTGAGGGGGAGAACATTGCGACTTTGTGTGCAGACTCCGACTTCCCGAATTTCCTCTAGCACTAATCGTGTTCTTCAGAATGAGCTAGACTCCGTAAATTGCTTGTTTCCTTCCTCGCTTTTACAGGCATATCTTTTGAGCCCGCCATTCTTTTAAGAGATAAGATTTCAATCAGTAAGAACTTGAAATTAAGAAAATTTCAACATACTCCGACTTTGAACAGCACTAGTAATGGTAATTATCATTCAAAAATATTTAGTGATTGCATTTTGCATATACATTTAGACAAAATAAAATACAATTGCATATGGCAAGGAAATCTCAAGATGGTCAAAATGACGCAGGCCATTTTATGGCTAGCTGTCTGGTGGCATGATTTGGTTGGTGGGATGCCTTTGAGACGGTTAGTGCTAGTATTGTATTTCGATAACGTCTTCATGTCTTGCCAACCCAGCTTCTGAAGAAACAAAACTTTGCCCTAGACCAGTCTTGAACCTCTCATTTTACTCGCAACCGAGCTTGATTCTATTTATCGCTTTTCAGAACCCTGGATATTTGCCAATTTTGCCCCGGTATAAGGACCAGATCATCATTTGATTGCCGATTTTCCTCAGTATGAACGGAGACTTCATGTCGCTCTTTTTTAGCTTTCTTAACTGGAGGGGCCGAATCCCCACGACTCCTCCCTTATTCATTTTATCGGTGCCGCTTTGCCCTGATTTTTGCCTAGGTCGCTTTCACAGATTCTCGACCTAGCGGGCTTTTTTCCTGCTTGAATCGCCATAAATTTTGCCTAAGCCTCCCTTGAGGGTTTTCGACCTAGTGGGCCTTTTTTCCTGAATTTCCCTAACTTTTGCCTAGGCCGCCCTTGCGGGTTTTCGACCTAGCGGGCCTTTTTATGCATAATATCTCTTTACCGCATCTGAGTTAGTAGGGTTAGGCAAGTCCTTCCCATCCATGTCAGCCAAGATTAAGGCACCTCCGGAGAAAGCCTTCTTAACTACATAAGGTCCGTGATAATTTGGAGACCATTTTCCATGTTGCGCTTTCTGCATCGGCAACAGCTTTTTGATCACTAAATCTCCTTCTTGGAACTCCCCTGGATGGACCTTTTTATCGAATGCTTTCTTCATTCTCCTTTGGTATAGTTGGCCGTGGCATATCGCTGCTAGCCTTTTTCCTTCGATTAGGTTCAATTGGTCCATCCAGATCTGCACCCACTCAGCTTCTTCCAATTTAGCATCCATCAAGACTCTCAACGAAGGGACCTCCACTTCAATTGGGAGCACGGCTTCCATCCCATACACCAGTGAGAACGGTGTTGCCCCAGTAGAGGTGCGGACAGAGGTCCGATATGCATGTAATGCGTAAGGGAGCATTTCATGCCATTCTTTGTACGAGAGTACCATCTTCTGGATGATCTTTTTGATGTTCTTATTGGCCGCCTCGACCGCTCCATTCATCTTTGGTCGATAGGGGGAAGAGTTGTGGTGCTGGATCTTGAATTGGCTGCATAACTCCGACATCATCTTATTGTTCAAGTTGGAGCCATTGTCCGTGATGAGCCTGCTGGGCAGTCCGTATTGGCATATCAGCTCCCTCTTCACGAATTTGACCACTACATTGTGAGTTGCACTAGCATATGAAGCGGCCTCAACCCATTTGGTAAAGTAGTCAATGGCCACCAGTATGAAACGGTGTCCATTGGACGCTTTGGGTTCGATTAGGCCGATGACATCCATCCCCCACATAGCGAATGGCCAAGGTGATGACAACACATTCAACGACGTGGCCGACATGTGGACATTATCTGCATACACCAGGCATTTGTGGCAGGTCTTGACATGTTTGTAACAGTCAGTCTCCATGGTTAGCCAATAATATCCGGCCCTAAGAATCTTCCTTGCCATAGGATGTCCATTGGCATGGGCGTCGAAGGACCCTTCATGAACCTCTTTCAGAATTTTGTTGGCTTCTGCTGTGTCTACACATCTGAGCAGAACCATGTCGTGATTCCTTTTGTACAGGATTTCTCTGTTGAGGAAGAAACCTGTCGTCATTTTCGGACGCGTCGACAGGGTACTCTTTATTTTTCAAGAGTTGCCGGACGTCATGATACCAGGGCTTCCCGTCTGGTTCTACCTCCACTGCTTGACAAAATGCCGGTCTGGAGCGATGCTGGATGTGGATGAGAGGCATATCTTCTTCTCATCCGATTTCATACATAGATGATAAAGTGGCTAGGGCATCAGCCAACTGATTGTCTTCTCAGGGTATATTCAAGAAGGTGACCTCCTCAAAATGTTCCAGCTATTCTTGGAGGCAAGTTTGATAAGGCACTAGTTTGCATCTCTGGTCTCCCACTCCCCTTTGACCTGGTGTATGACCAAAGCCAAATCACCGAAGACTTCTAGGCGCTTTACATTAGCTTCGATTACTGCTTGGATCCCTAAAATACAAGCCTCATACTCTGCCACATTATTGGTGCAATCGAAAGCCAGTCGGGCGGTGATAGGTATATACTGTCTTTTCGGGGAAATCAATATAACTCCTATACCATGGCCCATCATATTGGACGCGCCATCGAACAACATCGTCCATTTTTCTCCCTCGGCCATCTCTTCTTCATGAAAGATTGCCATCAAGTCCTCATCAGGAAATTCCGGCTGCATAGCCTGGTAATCATCTATGGGCTGCTGGGCCAAATATTCTGCGAGTACGCTGCCTTTAACAGATTTCTGGGTTACATACAGGATATCATATTCCGAAAGCACCATCTGCCATTTTGCAATCCGCCCCGACAATGCACGCTTCTCGAATATGTACTTAATCGGATCCATCCTGGATATTAGCCACGTGGTGTGACTCAACATGTACTATCTTAGGCGGTGTGCCGCCCATGCCAAAGCGCAGCAAGTTCGTTCTAACAAAGAGTATCTGGCTTCGCAACTTGTGAACGTTTTGCTCAAGTAATATATTGCCTGCTCCTTCCTCCCAGATTCGTCGTGTTAACCGAGTACACAGCCCATGGACTGGTCCGTCACTGTCAGGTACAAGATTAGCGGCCTCCCAGGGACTGGCGGTACCAGGATCGGCGGGTTTTGTAAATATGATTTGATCTTCTCGAAATCCTCTTGGCAATCCTCATCCCAACTCATGGGTTGATTCTTGTGCAAGAGCTTAAAGATCCGCTCGCAAGTACCTGTCAACTGGAAAATAAATCAGGAGATGTAATTGAGTCTTCCCAAGAAGCCTCGGATCTCCTTTTTGGTTTCTGGAGCTGGCATGTCTATGATTGCTCGAGCTTTGTCGGGATCAACCTCGATACCCCTTTCGCTGACGATGAAGCCCATCAGTTTCCCTTATTTGACCCCGAAGGTACATTTGGCTGGGTTCAGCCGTAGATGGAACTTTCGAAGCCTCTCGAACAGCTTTCAGAGGTCTGTGAGATGGTCATCTTCTGTCCGGGATTTGGCAATCATGTCATCAACGTAGACTTCTATCTCTTTGTGAATCATATCATGGAATAGTGTTACCATAGCCCTTTGGTAAGTTGCCCCAGCATTCTTCAATCCGAAGGGCATGACTTTGTAGCAAAAGGTTTCCCAGGCCGTAATGAAGGTGGTCTTTTCTCTATCCTCTTTAGCCATTTTGATCTGATTATAGCTTGAGAAACCATCCATGAATGAGAAATAGGAGAATTGTGCAGTGTTATCGACCAACACATCGATGTGGGGGAGCGGAAAATCATCTTTTAGGCTGGCTCGATTGAGATCCCTGTAGTCTACGCACATCCGGACCTTTCCATCTTTCTTGGGGACCGGTACTATATTGGCAACCCACTCGGGGTAATTTGCAACGGCCAAGAAGCTGGCGTCAAACTTCTTTCTCACTTCTCCTAGAATTTTCGGGACATCTCGGCTTCATCCTCTCGACCTGTTTAACCTAAGACACATCCGGCTTTCATAGGCAGCTTGTGCTCTACTATAGAAGTATCCAAGCCCGGCATGTCTTGATAAGACCAGGCGAAGATATCACTATAGTCGTGTAAGAGCGAGATCAACCGCTCACGATTGTCTCCAGTGATGAGCGTGCCTATCTTGACCTCTCTTCTATTTTCCTCGGTCCCCAAATTTATCAGATCCATGGGTTCCTGATGGGGTTCGATTACTTTAGATTCGCGTTCCACCAATCTCAACATCTCGTTGGTGGGTTCGCATTCAAACTCTGCCTCCTCATCGGCCGGATTGACAACACAATTGAAATCGCCTGATATAATACTAGCACTGTCATCGCAAGGCGGTTTTTTGTCAGACCTACGAGTTACGGTGTGAAAGAAAGAATAAGATATGCATATTTAGCAAGGGGGAGCATATCAAGGAGAAGAAGGGAAGATTTTGAGAAAATGCAACTGTATTTATCATTTATCAAACAAGTATATACAAAATGTTTATGCTTTGAAACAGAATTTTTCTATGACAATTACAGAATTACATTTGAACTGAACTAAAAGTCAGGTAGGTCAAAAATTTCCCAATTATTCAGTTCTTGTCCGGGAGGACAAGCCGTCACCAGGTCTTCAATATCGATTGACCTTTCTTCATTGATGGCTGCGATCAAATCCGGGCTCTCGAAGCTGGTGCTCCGGAAGCTTTGAGAGATGTGGCACAGAGGGACCTTTCTTGCACAGGGCCTCTCAACATTCTGTCTTCTTCCATGGGCTCATATCCTAGCCCATATTGCCTCTGATTCCTGTTTAGTGGCAAAGGTTGAGACAAGCCGCCGTTGTTTTGCCCCAGTTTATCGTCGGGCTTGAACCCGTTCTTTAACATCACCCGGGCCATCATCATGAGGGCCTTGGGGGGCTGCTTTCGGTCAACCACATCTCCCTCCTTAATGGTGGTGACGTTAGCGACTTCCAAGGCCTAGAAGTGGGTCTCCAAGGCCTCTTCGGCCGCTTCGATATATGGAGGGTTGGTGGGCTTACTGACCAGGTAATCTTCCTCTACCGAGACGATGATCAACTTATCATATATGATAAATTTCAGCCTCTGGTGCAGAGTCGAAGGGATTGCCTTGGCGGCATGGATCCAGGGCCTACCTAACAAGCAACTGTAGGCCGGTTGAATGTCAATTATTTGGAAGGTTATATTGAAGATGACTGGACCTATTTGGACTGGCAATTCCACTTAACCAATCACTTCCCTCCTCGATCCATCAAAAGCCCTTACTACCATGGAACTGGGCTTGAGGTGTACCTTCTCGTGTGGCAGTTTTGACAACGTCAACTGAGACATTACATTTAAAGAAGACTCATTATCCACCAGAACTCTGGCCAGGATGTGGTCCATGCACTTCACAGAGATATGCAATGCCTTGTTGTGTCCTGCCCCTTCATCCGGAATTTCGCGATCGGCGAATGTGGGGAAATTATTGGCGGTAATGTTGCTGGCAATCCCTTCAAATTTGTCCACCGATATGTTGTGGACCACGTGAGCCTCATTTAGTACCTTCGAGATTACCTTCCTGGGCTCAGGGACCATCATAAGGGCCAGCAGGGTGATATTTTGGCAGAGGCAAGGTTGGTGCTTTCGATCATCGTGTACTCGCTTTGCCTAATTATCTTCAAGAATTCACAGGCATCTTCTTTAGAGACGGGCTTCTTTAGCTCTTTTTCCACCTGTCGTTTACTAGTTTCAGGCTCTGGGCCTGCCAATATTGCCTCGCCACAAGGCGGTTTTCCTTTTTCCTCGGTAGGGGAATAGATACGACCGCTTCTGGTCATACCTCCGATCCCGGCTATGTCCACCACGTCCTGGGTTGAGCTCGTCGCCGCCTCAGGCCTTGGTCCCTCTTCTATTTTCCCGCCAGATACCTCCACGTCATCTTCAGCAATTGCAAAGTTTTGGTTGCTTTGGTATGGAAGGCCGGGGAACCCCCCATTACCTGGGTCATCCCTTGGTATTTCCCTTGGCTGGCGCTTCTGGTATCTTAGAATGACCGAGGCTGGGATGTCCCAAAGGGGATTCATTGACCATGCAGACTTCCTCGTCTACCTTGATGCAATTCACCGAAGGTCCCGCTCCTCCGTGATTCGGTAGTGGATTATTCCCCACGCTCAATGCATCCTTCTCGAAGTTTATCCATTTGGCATTGATTAACTTCTGGACCCTATGTTTCAAGGCCAGACAGTTCTTAGTAGAATGCCCCCACCGTTCCAGCATGATAATCGCATTTAGCCTCTGGATTGTACCACTTCAGGTATGGGGGTTCTAGTGGCTTCATGGGAACTAGTGCAATTAAAGAGTTTCGAATCAAACAGGGCAACAGCTCCGAGTAACTCATTGGGATTGGGTCAAATTGCACCATTTTTTTTGGTTTTTTTTTTGTGGAGGTGGGTTAGAGTTGGTGTTTGGTGCCCACGGTCTGGGAGGTTGTTGAGGGAATGTAGGTTGTGGAGGAAAAGTCGACTATTGAGGAAATGTAGGTTGTGGAGGAAAAGTCGACTGTTGAGGAAATGTTTGTGTGGGTGGAGTTATGAATGGAGGGTTTGGTTGGAATGAAGTAGGTGGGTTGTAGGTTGGTTGATAGGAAGGTTGGGCTGAGGCTACCATGTGCGGAGGTGTTTGGAATTATGGTTGATATGGCATTTGGTAGTTGGGGGAATGATGGTAGGTTGGTATGTAGGTTGGGCCATGGCCGCCCTGTTAGGGTCAGCTGAAACATGGTGAGTTTTAGCATCTTTCTTTTTTCACGGGCCATTCACCGGTTTCTTCCCATTCGTACTACCGACGGCGTTGTGCATAATTTTCCCTCGGCGCAGGCCGCTCTCAATGCGTTCTCCGATCAGTACCATGTCGGAGAAATTGGCGGACACACTGCCCACCATTTTGTCATAAAAGGGAGCCGGGAGGGTCTCCATGAAGGTACTGATCATTTCACGGTCCAACAGAGGTGGATGGACTTGAGCGGCCAGTTCCCTCCACCGCTGGGCGTACTCCTTGAAGGACTCATTTTCTCTCTTCATCATATTCTGCAGTTGAGTCCAGTCCGGGGCCATCTCCATGTTGTATTTATATTGCTTGAGGAAGGCGTCAGCCAGATCCTTCCAGGTATGGATATGTGACCTCTCTAGCTGGGTATACCAGCTGGCCGCTGCTCCAACCAAACTGTCCTGAAAACAGTGGATGAACAGTTTGTCATTGTGAGAGTGGAAGGCCATCTTCCAGCAGTACATGGTCAAGTGACTCTTTGGACAGCCGGTCCCCTTGTATTTCTCGAACTCGGGGGTTTTGAACTTTGGGGGTATGATGACATCTGGCACGAGGCAGAGGTCGGAAGCCTCTACCGTTCCATACCCGCCCCCTTCGATGGCTCGGACCCTCTCTTCCAGGTGTGTTGCCATCTCCCTCCGAAGTGGGCCTTTTGATCGACTGGCCTTGGCCATGGTTCATTCGGAAATTGGCCAAGATAATGAGGTACGGCATGTGGTCCCTCGGTTCTCGCAGCGTGATCGTGGGGGGTGTGGTTGGTGAGGGTTTGCAGGATGGGTGGCGATCGAAATCGAGTAAGTAGGGTCCTCGGTGACGGTCGTGTTCATGTGGGTGTAGTCAGGGTTGGTGTGAGGTGGGTATGTGTTTGGCTGATTGATGTGAGGAGGGAATGATGGGTTTATGTGTGGGGGGAAGGCAGAGGAAGTGTTTGGGTTGTAAGGATAGGGTGGTGGATTCATATGTGTTAGGTATGAGTGTGGTGGATACCTGCTGGTGTTGGCATGAGGGAGGTATGTTGGTTGGCTAAGGTGGTGAGGATGAGTGGTAAGGTTGGTGTGCGGAGGGCCAGTAGGGGGGTTTGGGTGGTATTGGTGAGAGGTAGGGATGTGGAGCGGAAGTGCATTGGGATTCTCAGCAGCAGTCACCCCTTGACAACCTAGCCCGTAGGAAGGTTCATAGCCTGGTGGCATCCCATAGGGCCACTCTTGTTCAGGAAACCAACAGACGGCATCGATCGCGACGGCCCGGTGCTTCGGTCCCAAGGCCTCCTTGCCCTTCACAAGCAGCTTCATCAGCTTGGCGACCTAATCTTTCAGCTCGACCACCTCATTTCTTAGTTCCTCGTTTTGCATCTCTAGCTCACTCATGATTTTTGTCTTTGATCGAGTGCTGTAAGAGTGCCGGGGAAGTCGTGAGTCCGCAATCTTTGTTATCTGTGCAAAGTTAAATTAATTAATTAGAAAAACAAATTTGGGGTCCAATAAATATGGGGGACCAGAATCTCGCTTGAACATTGTTTGCCAATTGATCGTATCTTTTATGCTTCGAGCATGAGATAGAAATTAATATGGAATCATGTGCAGAGATGAAGCCATTTTATTCAATCGGAGACAGGGTTTATGTTACATTTTGTTCCTCCCGCTGGGCTAATACAACATATTTTTTCATTCGTAAGACTAAATCTTTACAAAACTGAATGAAAATGTCGACTTCAGGTGGCGTGTGGAGCGGATGTAGCGATGCTTCAGCCTTCTTGAGCAGTTGTGGTACCTCCTCTATTGCGGTGTTTGCCAGACTGGCCAACCTGTCGAAGCACTAGGTCCAGTGATCGACCGTGTCTTTGTACCACTTGTTCTCATCTTGTATGTCACTGATTCCCCTTTGCTACATTCGTATGACTTCGATGACCTTCCACTTTTCTTCATTCACTTCATTCTACCATGCTATAAGTAGGCCATCGATCTGTTTTTTCATTTCTTCCATCCATTGCAACAGGTCATTCCTTTCTTCGATTACGTAATCCGCCTCCAATTGGATTCTGTCCTTTGTGGCTAGAAGCTGGTTTTTCTCCCCTCTGACCGTGTAAAGTCTAGCCCTCATTTGTTGCACAGCGTTTCTCAGTTGCTGGTTTTCTTGGAGCGCGACATCCCTCTCTTGGACTCTCATCCCAAGCTCCTTATTTGATGCTTGGAGGTTTAGGTGAACCCAGGCGGCGTGCTCACGCTCACCCTTTTGTTGCTCTCAGACGCTCTCTAGGATAGTTTCGCTCACCTGTTTGTCTCTTTTTAATGCAGCGCACTCTTGCTGGTTCTTTAGGAGTTCTTCTTCCAGCTGGTTGTTCTTCTTAGTCATGGCCTCTAATTGTTCTTTTAACTTCTTTACAGCCTCATCTTTGAACACCACGGGTGGAGGTTGGCTACCAGAAGGGATGGCCAGAGGTCTGAACGGAAATTCGATCTACTGTACCCTGTTCCTGACCCACTGCTTGTACTCTTCTTTGGCGGCACAGCTCCGAACTCCCAACTCCTTTCCCTTGCGTGTGACATCCTCCCAAGCTTCTCGAACTTTCCAGAAACTATCGGTGAAATCTCCTTCATATTTCAAGAAGAAAGGGGTCACTTACTCGTCTGATGGAGGGGTCTTGAGAGAATACGCCAGCTGCCTTTGCCCCAGTACTGGATTATAGTTGATACAGCCTTTGGCCCCCATGAGAGGTACGTTTGGAAACCCCTTGCAATGATAGATGAGGTTGGTTCTTTGTTGCCATAAGGGTTGCCATTTGATCCGCTCCTCGGTTAGGCCGGCGAAGTGAGCCGACCATTCATCGTTGCTCATGGGCTTTATCTGGTAACACAGCAAATCTGAAATTGGGCATTGTACCTTCGTGTTCCTCTTGAAGATGTGGGCAGTTATCCACACGTACAACATAGGCAAACAGGAAATCAACCTTGTTCTCTTCTTCTTGTGGCAAAAGTTCAGCGTACTGTAGACATCTGCCAATAAAGTTGTAACTGGGTTTTCAGCTTTGTTCCTCCTCGCCAAGAATATTTCCATAGCATTCAGATCTACGAAGTCCTCCATATAAGGGAAGAGCACCAGCCCGTAAATGGCGAGAGCTAGCACATCCATGTATACGGCCCACTGGTTGCTGCTGGCCAAGTGTTGCATGTATTCTTCTAAGAACTCCCCGGTGAACCCTTTGACTAGGCTCTTGGTTTGATAATCGGCTAGCCGATCTCCGGACTGTAGACCTAGAGCTTGTGCGGCAACCCGGAAGGTGGAGTGATGCTCTAAGTGCTGGTATGGCATATTCCCTTCCAACGGCAAATCTAGAATCTGCTCGAACTCCTACAAGGTAGGAGCTAGCGGGAAATCTGGGAACGTGAAGCATCGGAGGGGCGGGTCGTAATACTGCACCAAGGCCGTGAGAGCCCCTTCCTGTACCTGGACCTTCAGTAGCTTCAGTATGTTGCCGTATTTTTTGCAGAATGACATCTGTTGTATACTTGTCAACTTGTTCCCAAGCCTTTCCAAACTCGCAAGGTCTACCACCTTGACCCCGATGCGTCTCCTCTTCTTCAACTGCCCGGATTCCATAATAATTTCTATTTCACCTCTTTAATAACAGTTCCTGAGAATCCGGTCCCGTAAAAAAAGAAAAAGGAGACAAAGTAAACATGTTAGACTCGGTGATGGATAAGGTTAATGCATGATGCATAAAAAATTAAACAATAAATATGGTTGGGTTGTTTTTACCACCCTCTTTTCTTTCCTTCTTTTCACTTATTTCTCTATTTTTCTCTTTTTGGAGTTTTCTTTTTTCTTTTTTCTCTCCCCCTTTTTTTTAGGATTTCTATCCATTTCCCCTATTGCAGATAAGTAAAATGCTTACAGAACGGGCGTCGAGTAACCAGAGTGTGCCCTCCTTATGTCCTAGAGGGGTAACCTGTCCTATGGGTCTAGGGCTTTCAATGCTTTTAATGCATGAACCTCTCCAAGGTGGTTTGTAATCCTAAGGGTATAAAGGTCACTAGAGCCAAGTTCCGGTCGATAATGCTTGCCACAACAGTAGAAGTAGCCACTAGTTGCGAGGCATTATGAATAGGACGCACTCTAGCTGGGATTTTCGTGATAGCCACACAGGACGTAGGCCCCAGCGTGACACCACTAGATCCCTCTAATCCTAGGCAGCACTCAAACCCAGGAATAGGGTGTCGTAACCGTAATTCCGACGAGACGACGAACTCGCTAAAATTTTAAAAGATGGTTTTATTGGATTATGTGGAGTCGCCACCTAATTTTTATTTGAGGGAAAAAGATTTGGAAAAAACCATGACTCGAGGATGAGATTCAAAGTTTGGGAGTCAGTTACGAGTAGGGAAGGTGTTAGGCACCCCACTCGCCCGTTCCAAAGAACGGTACCCTTAAACTGAGTGTGTGATTATTTGAAACTTGTTTGATCCCTTTAATTAGCGTGAAAATAAATACTTGATGGTGGTTAGCCTGACAGGACTAGATCCTACTCCTACGTATTACCCGGTGCAATGAGAAATTCAAGGCTTACGTAATTCTGGTTGGTTTGAAGGCTTGACCTTCAAAGGGAGTTTAAATTGAAAAGCAAATGTTTTGTTGTTGTTGTTTTTTTTTTAAAACATTTTGAGGGTGAAATCCTAATCCACATATGCACAGGGCCTAAGACAACTACGGCTGCACTTGGACCCATACAGACCTCTAAACAACGAACAGCAGAAAAAGCTACCAGTTCGTTTTTAGGGCCTATTGCGTGAGATTAAGGAAAGCAAAAAAGAGGCTTTTTATTTTACGAGAACAAAGGAAAGGAGGGGCAATCCCAATCCACATATGCACAGGGCCCAAGACAACAACGGCTGCACTTGGACCCATACAGACCTCTAAACAACGAACAGCAGAAAAATTTACCAGCTCATTTTTAGGGCCCATTGCGTGAGATTAAGGAATGCGAAATAGGTTTTTACTTGTTTGAAAAGGAGGGAAAGGAGGAGTTGGTTGGAATGGAGTAGGTGGGTTGTAGGTTGGTTGATAGGAGGGTTGGGTTGTGGCCACCATATGCGGGTGTGTCTGGAATTGTGGATGGTAAGGTGCTTGGTAGGCGGGTGGAGGTCCGGTGGTAGCATGGTTCGGGCTCGCTGAGACGTAGTGGGCCTCAACTTCCTTCTTTTTCCACGAATTATTCGTAGGCTTTTTGACATTGACGCTGCCGACGATGTTGTGCATGATCTTACCTCGCAGAGAGGCGATTCTCTACGCGTTCTCCAATCACCACCATATCGGAGAAGTTGGCGGATACATTACCCACCATTTTGTCATAGAACGGCGCGAGGAGCATCTCCATGAACGTACTTATCATCTCCCGTTCTAGCAGGGGGGTTGGACTTGGGCGGTCAGCTCTCGCCACCTTTGTGCGTATTCCTTCAAGGACTCATTCTCTTTTTTCATCATATTTTGCAGCTGGGTGCGGTCTGGAGCCATCTCCATATTATATCGGTACTGCCTGAGGAAGGCATCCGCTAGATCCTTCCATGTATGGATGTGGGCCCTTTCCAGCTGGGTATACCATCTGGCCGCTGCTCCCGTCAAGCTGTCTTGGAAGCAGTGAATGAGCAGTTTATCATCGTGGGAATGTGAAGCCATCTTTCGGCAGTACATTGTAAGATGGCTCCTTGGGCAGCCGACGTCTTTGTAGTTCTCAAATTCTGGGGTCTTGAATTTAGGCGGTCTCACAACGTCGGAAACGAGGCAAAGATCAGAAGCCTCGATTGTTCCTGCTTCTTCCTTCTATTGCTTGAACCCTTTCCTCCAAGTGTTGCCATCTCCCACTGAGATGGGCTTCTGGCTCAGCCGGCCTTGGCCAAGGTCCATTCAAGGGTTGGCCAGTATGTTGGGGTGAGGTGTATTGTCCCTCGGGTCTAGCAGCATGATTGTAGGGATGTGGTTGGTGTGGATTTGTTGGATGGATTGCGACTGGGATGAAGTGTGTAGGTTCTTCGGTGATGGTTGTGTTCATATGGGTGTAGTCGGGGTTGGCGTTGTACGGGTATGTGGTTGGAGGGTTAATATGAGGAGGGAAGAATGGATTTATGTGTGACGGAATGGCAGAGGAGGTGTTTATGTTGTAGGGGTAGGTCGGTGGATTCATGTACATAGGGTGAGTTTGAGGTGGATAGCCTGAGGTGGGAGGAAGGTAGGTTGGCGGGTTGATCTGGTGAGGGTGAGTGGTTGGGTTGGTGTGTGGAGGCCCAACAGGAGGGTTTGGATGGTATTGGTGAGTGGCGGGGTTGATGTGGAGTGGATGTGGAGAAGGATTTTCACCAGCTGAAATCCCTTGGGAGCTTGGCCCAAAATGAGGCTCACAGCCAGGTGGTAGCCCATATGGCCACTCTTGTTCAGCAACTGCCTGAAGCGGCATTGATGCGGCAGCTGCCCCCGGTGCCTCAGTCCCTGGGGGTCCCTCCGTGCCTTTCTCCAGCAATTTCATCAGCTTGGCGATCTGATCTTTCAGTTCGGCCACCTCGTTTCTCAACTCCTCGTTCTGAGTTTCTAGCTCGCTCATGATTTTTGCTCGTGATCTAGTGCTATACGAATGCCGAGGAAGTCGTGAGTCCGCTATTTTGTTATCTGAGTGTTAGAATCAAATTAGTTAGTGGTTAATGATGACAGAAGAAAATTTAGACATGAAATAAATATGGAGGGACCAGTTCTTCATTGACCGTTATTATTGATTGGGTACGCTTTCGGCGTTTTGAGCGTGAAATGGAAATTAATGCAGAATCACATGCAGAGCAGAATTAACTTCACTCAAGCAAATCGAACTCATTTTACATCTTGGCCTTCCTGTTTGGCCAATACAATGTATTTGTTCATTCTTAAAATTAGGTTTCTACAAAATTGAATGAATTCTTCCACTTCCGGAGGGGTATGGAGCGAGTGCAACGAGGTTTCCGCTTTCTTGAGCACCTGTGGCACTTCTCAATGGCTGTGTTTGCTAGACTAGCCAGTCTCTCAAAACACCTGGTCCAATGATCGGTCGTGTCCTTGTACCACTTGTTTTCGTCTTGTATATCGCTGATGCCCCTCTGTTGCATCCGGATGACCTCGATGACGTTCCACTTTTCCTCGTTGACCTCATTCTGCCATGCCACTAGTAGCCCATCAATCTGTTTCTTCATCTCCTCCACTCGTTGCAGCAAGTCATTCCTTTCTTATATAACATAATCTGCTTCCATCCGGATCCTATCCTTTGTGGCGAGGAGGTGATTTTTATCTTCTCTAAGCGTACGGACTTTAGCCCTTATTTGCTCTAGGGCATTTCTCAGTTAGCGGTTTTCTTGGAGTGCAACATCCCTTTCTTGCGCCCTTATCCCAAGCTCTTTATTAGGGTCTTGCAAGTTAAGATGAACTCGGGAGGCATGCTCACGTTCGCCTTTCTGCTGCTCTCGGATTCTTTCTATCACGGTCTCGCTTTCCTGTTTTCCCCTTTTCAGCGTAGCACATTCCTGCCATGATTTCAGTAGCTCTTCCTCCAACTGGCTGTTTTTCCTGGTCATTGCTTCTAATTTTTCTCTTAGGCTCTTGACAGCCTCGTCCTCGAATACCACTGCGGTTGGTTGGCCTCTGAACGTGGTGGTTGGAGATTGGAATGGCAACTTGATCCGTTTTACTCTATTTCTGACCCACTGCTTGTATTCTTCTTTGGCAGCAGCCTTCAGACCCCTAGGTCCTTCCCCCTACGGGTGATAGTCTCCCATGCTTCTCGGACCCTTCGGAGACTTTCGGAGAAATTCCCTTCATATTTCAACAGAAAAGGGGTCAAGAGCTCATCTGATGGGGCCCCCCTAATGGGGTAGGCCAGTTGTCGTTGCCCCAGTATCGGGTTATAGCTGATGCAGGCTCGGATTCCCATGAGCGGTACATTTGGAAACCCCTTGCAATGGTAGATCAGTTCCGTTCTTTGTTGCCAAGCCGGCTGCCATCTAACTTGCTCTTCTGTCAAACCGGCAAAGTGGGCCGCCCATTCCTCGTTGTTCATGGGCTTGATCTGGTAGCGCAAGAGGTCAGATATCGGACACTGCACCTTCACATTCCTCTTGAAAGCATGAGCAGTCACCCATACATACAGTACCGGTAGGCAGCAGATCAGCTTCTTCCCCTTCCCTTCATGGCAAAGGTTCAGGGTATAATAAACGTCGGCTAACAGAGCAGTCACAGGGTTCTCAGCCCTATTCTTTTGAGCCAAGAAGATATCAACAACGTTTAAGTCCACGAAGTCTTCTATGCCGGGAAAAAGGACTAGCCCATAAATGGTGAGGGCTAGCACGTCCATGTAGGTGTCCCACTGGTGGCTGTCAGCCAGATGCTGCATGTAGGCCTCTAAGAACGCTCAGGTGAATCCCTTGGCCTAATTCTTCCCTTGGTAATCTGTTAGCCGGTCGCCAGATTGTAGGCCCAAAGCCTGTGCGGCAGCTCAGAACGAAGCGTGGTGCTCCAGGTGGTTGTAGGGTCTGTACCCCTCCAAAGGCAGGTCTAGGATCTGTTCGAATTCTTCAAGGGTGGGTGCCAATTGGAAGTCTGAAAAGGTGAAGCACTGGAGAGGGGGGTCGTAATACCGTACCATCGCCGTGAGGGCCCCCTCCTGTACCCTAACCTTCAGCAGTTTCAACACATTGCCGTACCTTTTGAGGAACGACATCTGCTGGATGCTCGTCAATTTGTTCCTGAAGGCTTCTAAATTGGTGAAATCTGTCAGTTTCATCCCAACCCGTCTTCTTTTTCTCAACTGCCCAGATTCCGCATTGATTTCCATTTCACCTCTTTCAAAAGTCAATGAGAACTTGGTCCCTCAAAATGAACAGAAAAGGAAAGCGACAAAAATAAACATGTTAGACACTTGACCAAAATGAAACTAATGCATGAAGGAAAAAAAGAAAATGACAAGCTATGATGCGAATGTTACAAATTTCCCCCTTTTTTCTCTTTTCTCTTTTTCTTCTCTTTTTTCTCTGGCTCTTTTCCATTTTTCTTGCTTATTATTTTTTGCTTTTCATTTCTTTCCCTCTTTTTTTTTTCTTTCTTTTTCTTCTCTCTCCCCTTTTCTTTATTTTTTTATTTTCTCCTTCTTTTTCATTTTCTCTCTCTTTTTTCATGCCCTTCCTTTTTCTTTTTCTTTATCACCCCAATTACAGATAAATATAAAACAAACCAGAGTTGGTGACGAGTGCCCTCCTTTTATCCTACTCGGGTAACCTGTCCTAGGGATCTATGGCCTTTTATGCATGAACCTCTCATAAGGTGGTCAGTAATCCTAAGGTGTAAAAGGTCACGAGAGCCAAGTTCCAGTCCGTAATGCTTGCCACAACAGCAGAAAAAGCTACCAGTTGTTAGGCATTACGAATAGGACGCACTCTAGCTGGGATTTTCGTGATAGTCAAACAGGACGTAAGCCCCAAAGTGACACCACTAGATCCCTCTAGTCCTAGGCAACACTTGGACTCGGGTACAAGGCCTCACTCATGACAAAATGTATATGAAATGCATGAAGGGCACATTATTTTGGGATACTTGCAATTGGGGAAATCGCACAGATATATCGCAGAATTTAAAATAATTATTATTCGTCTATCCTAGGGTTATACAAAACGACATTTTTATTTAATTGTTTTCTTGATTTTTTAACTTATTGGAGGCGCGAGGATTAAGCGGACTTTCAGGAAGTTTGGGGGTCAAAATATGAATATGAAAAGTTTGGGGGTCAAAATATAAATATGAAAAGTTTGGGGGTCAAAATGTAAATATGAAAAATGCAAGGGTCAAAATACAAATATGACAAGTGCAGGGGTTTGAATGTAATTTTGAATAATTTGGATTTTAAGGATTCCAGGGGCTGAACTGTAAATTTTGGAGGTTGAGGGGCTTGATTGCAAATCTGGACAGTGTGGAATATTAATTAATATTTTCCAAAAGGGGTTCTTCCCCATTGATGCGTCCTGGAGCTCCTCATCTCACACCGATCACGATTCGCCATTACTCTTGGAGGTCTGACAGTTTTGTTTCGAGCGAGCTAGCACCGGATAAATGGGGGGAACCTCCTGCACACAGCGCCACTGGGAGCTGGATCCGGCGAGTCTCCGATCTTATGCTCCCTGTACTAAGGCTGAGCCTACGTTGGCGCCGCCATCCTGATCAAGTTCGGCTCGTCCAAGGCGTCCGCAGACTCTGCTATAGTTGTGGAGCGCTCTCCGTACGATGGAGCAGGCGCGCTTGGGCGGGGCAGCCCGACTTCCCTGTGCTCGAACCATCGGCCCTTGTTTCAGATTTCATGGCAACCACGTCCTCCTACTCTGTTCCAGGCAAGGGGTGGCACGATCGAGCGCGGAGCACGACTACGACCTCTCCATGAACCTCCGTGCCTTGGTTCAAGTCTATGCGAAGCCATCGGCGATCGTCTCCTTCGCACGCTTCTGTGGGGATCTCTGGGAGCTCCACCATCCTGCTCTGGTTCACCGGCGAGGGGGTTCCCTTTGTTATTCGTTCGAACCGGGTCTTGAGTGGGGCGTCCTCTGTTCTATCCTAGAACAGAGCCTCTTGTAGTGAACTTGCAATCAGCCATGGTTCTAAACCGACCACTAATAAATCGCGCACTAAAACTCCATCTGGTTCGTGAGCGGTTCGCAAATCCTCCTTCTTTTTCCGGCCAACCAGCATCAGTTTCAGGAGCCACTTCACGTGTCCAGGCCTTAGTTCGTTATTATTTCTAGTTTTATTAGGATTGAGGTGGTTCACAGTGGAGACGAAAACTCTAATCGTGTTTTATTCATCACATCGGAGTGCTCGGGTACTTAATAGAAATTGCTCACAGAGATTTCATTGACGTATATAGCAGTTTATTCATATACTACCATTGGAAACTTAGGCCAAGACAACACGACTTAAATGATTGATAATCAGATAGTAATAACAGAACGAACTGACCTTAACTCCGTGAGCTCGGCGCATCCAACCGTTGGGAATCCGATCGACCACCGCGGACGGGAAGATCGACGGTGCGGAGCAATGAGCTTCGAAAGAGTCTGGGAAGCTTCGAGGTCGTCCCTCCTAAACCTAGAGAGAATTTCTCTCCTTTCCTCGGAGAGCCAAAAAATTACTACCCGAAAGCCAAAAACCCTTCTTCTTCATTTTTTCCCATTTATAGGCCTACCCGAGAGCCCTTAAGACCCATCCCATCTTCGCCCTTTTTTGGCTTATTTTTATTATTTATCTTGCATTTCCTAAATTTTTCCGTTTCCGCATATTTCTAAATTCTTACATTTTTTATTTATTTGGTTATTTTTAGATTTTTCTTTTATATATATTTTATTTTTTATTTTCATTTTATTTTACTTCTCTCTCTTTTTCTTTCTTCTTCCTCCCCTTTTTTCATTTTTCTTTTATTTTTATTTTTTAATTTTAGTTAATTAATAATTATCTTTTTATTCTCTTTATTATTTTTCATTATTATTTTCCTTTCCTTGTTTGTTTATTATATTTTCCATTTATTTATTTTTTCTTTTTTATTTACTTTATTTTGTTTTGTTTTGTCCATCTTTATTCATTATACTTATTTTTTCCTTTGCTTTTCTATTATTGATTCATTATTTGTTTATTTATTTGTTTTTTTCGATTTTCAACTTTCTTCTATTTTCCATTTTTCAAATTTTGCTTTTTTTCTCTTCTTTTCTTTTTCTCTTTTTTCTTTTATTTTCGGTTATATACCCTTGGTTTTATTATTTATCCCGTTTTCTATTTTACCTTTTTATTTAACATTTGTTTTTATTTAAGTTACTTTATTTATTTCCTCCTATTTTGGGTATTTCTCTTCTGTTTGTCTGTCTTTCTGTATGTGCTTTCTGTTTTTGTTGTTTGTTTATTTCTTATTTAAATTAGCGTTGATTTCTTGATTAATTTAATGATCGAGGGCCTCGGATATAATTGGGTGTTTACACTGGGCCATTTCCATACCAGAGTAACAAGGAGGTGCCCTGGAAATATGACGTAGAGGTGTCCGGCGGCAAGTCAGAGGAAAGACAGGAAAAGGAAGCCTTGGAGGACTCGACTCCGAATGTTGTGAATATAGCGGGGATCGAGGGTATGACTAGGAGCGGTCGCATTTAATCCCTTGTGGAAGAAAAGAGAAAACTGCCTTGTGGCGAGGCAGTACTAGCAGGCCTGGAGCCCGAAAGTAGCAGACGGCCGGAAGAAAGAGAGCTAAAAAGGCCTGTCTCGGAGAAGGATGCCTGCGAATTCTTGAAAATGATCAGGCAAAGAAAGTATACGGTGATCGAGCAGTTGAACCGTATACCCGCTAAAATATCGTTCCTGGCTTTGATGATGAACTTGGAGCCCCACAGAAAGGTACTACTGAAGGTACTAAATGAGGCTCACGTGGTCCACAATATCTCGGTGGACAAAGTTGAAGGAATTTCCAGCAACATCACCTCACCTTTGTTGATCGGGAGATTCCGGATGAGGGGGCAGGACACAACAAGGTGTTACATATATCTGTAAAATTCCTGGACTATATCCTAGCCAGAGTTTTGGTAGACAATGGTTCCTCCTTGAATATGATGCCGCAACTGATGCTATCGAAGCTGCCGCACGACGGGGTCCTTATAAGGCCAAGCTCCATGGTAGTCAGGGCTTTTGATGGGTCTAGAAGGGAAGTCATAGGCGAGGTGGATCTGCCAGTCCAAATTGGGCCGGTGGTCTTCAATATCACCTTTCAAATTATGGACATCCAGCCAGCATATAGTTTCCTGCTAGGGAGGCCATGGATCCATTTCGCCAAGGTGGTACCGTCGACTCTACACCAAAAGCTGAAGTTCATCACAGACGATAGGCTGATCATCGTCTCTGCAGAGGAAGACTATCTGGTCAGTAAGCCCACCAACCCTCCGTATATCGAGGCGGCCGAAGAGGCCTTGGAGACCCACTTCCAAGCCTTGGAGGTCGCTAATTTCACTACTATCAAGGAGGGAACGTGGTTGACCGAAGGCGGCCCCCCAAAGCCCTCATGATGATGGCCCGAGTAATGTTGAGAAACGGGTTCAAACCCGATGATAAATTGGGGCAAAACAGCGGCGACTTGTCTCAGCCTTTGTCACTGAACAAGAACAGGAGGCAATATGGGCTAGGATATGAGCCCACTGAAGAAGACGAGAATCGGGCCCCAGTCGGAGGTCCCTCTGTGCCCATTTCTCCAGGCGCGGACAGGGTCCGGATTTGATCGCGGCCATAGAGGGGGAAAAGACGATCAGCATTGAAGATCTAGTGATGGCCTGTCCCCCGGGACATGAACTAAACAACTGGGAAACCATTGAACTACCTTTGAATTTTTATTCAGTTCAAATGTAATTGTGTAATTGTCATAGTAAAATTCTTTCCAAATACAAATATTTTGTATGTACCTTTTGACGAATGAAATACAGTTGCGTTACCCAAAAATTTCCTCTCTCTCTTTTCCCTACTATATCTCCCTTTGCACAATATACATATCTTATTCGTTTTTCATACCCAATATGCAGATCTGACCAAAAATCGCCTTGCGACGACAGTGCTAGTATTGTATCAGGCGACTTCAGTTGTATTGTCAATCATGTCGATGAGGAGGCAGAATTTGATTGCGAACCCACCGAAGAGATGTTGAGATTGGTGGAGCGCGAATCCAAGATAATTGAACCTCATCAGGAGCCCATTGAGTTGATAAATTTGGGGACCGAGGAGGACAAGAAAGAAGTCAAGATAGGCACGTTCATCACAGGAGACAATCGCGAGCGGTTGATCTCACTCTTGCAGAACTATAGTGATATCTTCACCTGATCTTATCAAGACATGCCAGGCTTATACCTCTATAGTAGAGCACAAGCTGCCTATGAAAGCCGGGTGTGTGCCGATCAAACCGAAGCTGAGGAGGATGAAACCAGAAATGTCCCTGAAAATCCGGGAGGAGGTGAGGAAACAATTTGATGCCGGCTTCTTGGCTGTCACGAACTACCCCAAATGGGTCGCTAACATAGTGCTGGTCCCCAAGAAGGATGGCAAGGTCCGGATGTGCATAGACTATAGAGACCTCAATCGAGCCAGCCCAAAAGATGATTTCCCGCTCCCCCACATCGATGTGCTGGTCGATAACACTACGCAATTCTCTTATTTCTCATTCATGGATGGCTTCTCAGGCTATAATCAGATTAAGATGGTCGAAGAGGATAGAGAAAAGACCACCTTCATCACAGTCTAGGGAACCTTTAGCTACAAATTCATGCCCTTCGGACTGAAGAATGCTGGGGCAACCTACCAAAGGGCCATGGTCATGCTATTCCATGATATGATTCACAAAGAGATAGAAGTCTACGTGGACGACATGATTACCAAATCCCAGATGGAGGAGGACCACCTCACGGATCTTTAAAGGTTGTTTGAGAGGCTTCAAAAATTCAAGCTGCGACTGAACCCAGCCAAATGTACCTTCGGGGTCAAGTCAGGGAAACTGTTGGGTTTCATCGTCAGCGAAAGGGGTATCGAGGTCGATCTTGATAAAGCTCGAGCCATCATAGACATGCCAGCTCCGAAAACCGAAAAGGAGATCCGAGGTTTCTTGGGAAGACTCAATTACATCTCCCGATTCATCTCCCAGTTGACAGCTACATGCGGGCCGATCTTTAAGCTCCTGCGCAAGAATCAACCTCTGAGTTGGGATAAGGATTGCCAAGAGGCTTTTGAGAAGATCAAATCATACCTACAGAACCCGCTGGTCCTAGTACCGCCAGTTCCTGGGAGGCCATTGATCCTATATCTGACAGTGACGGACCAGTCAATGGGTTGTGTGCTCGGTCAACACGACGAATCTGGGAAGAAAGAGCAGGCAATATATTACCTGAGCAAAAATTTTACAAATTGCAAGGCCAGATACTCTCTATCAGAGCGAACGTGCTGCGCTTTGGCGTAGGCGGCACACCGCCTAAGGCAGTACATGTTGAGTCAAACCACGTGGCTAATATTCAGGATGGATCCGATCAAGTACATATTCGAGAAGCCTGCATTGTCGGGACGAATTGCAGAATGGCAGGTAATACTGTCGGAATATGATATCCTGTATGTGACCCAGAAATCTATCAAAGGCAGCACGCTCGCCGAATATTTGGCCCAACAGCCCCTAGAAGATTATCAAGCTATGCAGCGGAAATTTCCTGACAAGGACTTGATAGCAATCTTTAATGAAGAAGAGAGGGCCGAGGGAGAAAAATGGACGATGTTGTTCGATGGCACGTCCAATATGATGGGCCATGGTATAGGAGTTATACTGATTTCCCCAGAAAAACTGTATATACCTATCACAGCCCGACTGGCTTTCGATTGCATGAACAACGTGACCGAATATGAAGCTTGTATTTTGGGGATCCAAGCTGCAATCGAAGCTAACGTGAAGCGCCTAGAGGTCTTCGGTGATTTGGCTTTGGTCATCCATCAAGTCAAAGGGGAGTGGGAGACCAGAGATGCAAAGTTAGTACCTTATCAAGCCCGACTCCAAGAATTGCTAGAGCATTTTGAGGAGGTCACCTTCTCGCACACACCTCGAGAAGACAATCAATTGGCTGATGTCCAAGCCACTTTATCGTCTATGTTTGAAATTGGATGAGAAGAGGACATGCCTCTCGTCTGCATCCAACATCGCCCCGGACCGGCATTCTGTCAAGTGGTAGAGGTGGAACTCGACGAAAAGCCCTGGTATCATGACATCCGGCAATTCCTGAAGAGGAAAGAGTATCCTGTCAATGCGTCCGAGAATGATAAGAGGACCCTAAGAAGACTAGCCGCAGGTTTCTTCCTCAATGGAGAAGTTTTGTATAAAAGGAATCACGACATGGTTCTGCTCAGGTGCGTAGACGCAGCAGAAGCCAACAAAATTCTTAAGGAAGTTCACAAAGGGTCTTTTGGGGCCCACGCCAACGGACACGCAATGGCGAGGAAGATTCTTAGAGCCGGATACTATTGGCTAACTCTGGAGACTGACTGTCACAAACATGTCAAGACCTGCCACAAGTGCCAACTGTTCGCGGACAATGTCCACGTACCGTCAATGTCATTGAACGTACTGTCATCACTCTGGCCATTCGCTATGTAGGGGATGGATGTCATTGGCCCGATCGAGCCTAAAGCGTCTAATGGAAACCGTTTCGTATTGGTTGCCATTGACTACTTCACAAAATGGGTTGAGGCCGCCTCATATGCTAGTGTGACTCACAATGTAGTGGTCAAATTTGTGAAAAGAGAATTGATCTGCCGATATGGACTACCCAGCAGACTTATCACGGACAATGGCTCCAACTTGAACAATAAGATGATGTCAAAATTGTGCGACCAATTCAAGATCAAACATCACAATTCATCCCCCTACCAACCGAAGATGAATGGAGCGGTCGAAGCGGCCAACAAGAATATCAAGAAGATCATTCGGAACATGGTGCTCTCATATAGGGAATGGCATGAGATGCTCCCTTACGCATTACATGCATATCAGACCTCTGTCTGTACTTCTACTGGGGCAACCCCCTTCTCCCTTGCGTACGGGATGGAAGTCGTGCTCCCGATCGAAGTGGAGATTCCTTCATTGAGAGTCTTGATGGATGCTAAACTGGAGGAAGCCGAGTGGGTCCGAGCCCGGGTGGACCAATTGAACTTGATCGATGAGAAAAGGCTAGCAGTGATATGCCACGGCCAACTATACCAAAGGAGAATGAAGAAGGCGTTCGATAAAAAGGTGCATCCTCGGGAGTTCCAGGAGGGTGATTTGGTGATCAAAAGATTGCTGCCAACGCAGAAAGCACTATACGGGAAATGGGCCCCAAATTATCAGGGACCTTACGTAGTTAAGAATGCTTTCTCCAGAGGCGCCTTAATCTTGGCTAACATGGACGGGAAGGACTTGCCTAACCCTATCAACTTGGATGTCGTCAAGAGGTATTATGCTTAAAAAAGACCCGCTAGGTCGAAAACCCGCAAGGGCGGCCTAGGAAAAAGTTAGGGCAATTCAAGCAGAAAAAAGCCCGCTAGGTCGAAAACCTGCAAGGGCGGCCTAGGCAAAAGTTAGGGCAATTCAAGCGGAAAAAGCCCGCTAAGTCAAAAACCCGCAAGGGCGGCCTAGGCAAAAGTTAGGGCAAGTTAAGGCAGAAAAGGGCCCGCTAGGTCGAAAACCCGTAAGGGCGGCCTAGGCAAAATCAAGGCAAAGCGGCACCAACAAGACAGACAAGGGAGGAGTCGTCCCCTCCAATCAAGAAGATTGGAAAAGAGTGACAGGCAGTCTCCGTCCATACTGGGGTAAATCAGTGGTCACATGACGATCTGGGCCTTATACTGGGGCAAAATTGGCAAATATCCAGGGTTCTGAAAAGCGATGAACAGAATTAGGTTCGGTTGTGGTTAAAACGAAAGGATCAAGACCGGTCTAGGGCAAATCGATCAAGCCGGGGCAAATTGATTAAACTGGGGCAAAATTTTGGTTTTTTTTCAAAGGTAGGATGGGCAAGACAGAAGACGTCGCTGAAGTACAATACTAGCACTAATCGTCTCAAAGGCACCCAACCAATCCAAATTCAACCACCAAACGTCCATCCATTAATATCCCTGCATTATTTCTGTTTAACACCCTATGCAACTGTATTTTCTCTTGTCAAAATGTATGTGCAAAATGAAAACTATCATATGAATTTTGAATGACAATTACTGTTACTAATACTGTTCTGAAGGTCAAGGCAAGTTCAAAATTTTCCTAATTACAAATTCTCATTAGGCCAAAACACCTCACCCCTCAAAAGAGTAGCACACACAATAGACGTTTCAGTAAAATGAGAGAGCAAGCAAGTAGGTCAGAGGATCTAGCTCGTTTCAAAGACCATGATCAGTGCTAAAGAAAGCCAGGAAGTCGGAGTCTGCAAATAAAAATAGAAAATTTTCACTCCCAAGCCTATCAATAGGCTATCCTTGCATTCCATTAGTTTTGTTATTAATTCTTTAGTACCTTGCCCTACGTTGTCAGGCCTTTGCATGTTTAATATTCAACACTCCAGCCTATGATGTCAGGCCTTGCATGTTTAATTTTCCGTACCCCGGCCTATATTGTCAGACCTTTGCATGTTTAATTTTCCTCACCTCGGCCTATGATGTCAGGCCCTTGCATGTTTAAATTTTAGCACTTCGGCTTATGATGTCAGACCTTGCATGTTTAATTTTCCGCACCTCGGCCTATGATGTCAGGCCCTTTCATGTTTAAATTTCAGCACTCCGGCCTATGATGTCAGGCCTTACATGTTTAATTTCCTGCATTTCGGCCTATGTTGTCAGGCCTTTGCATGTTTAATTTCCTATAGTTCGGCCTATATTTTCCGGCCTTTGCATGTTTAAAATTCTGCATCCTTGGCCTATGATGTCAGGCCTCATTCAAGTCCACTTTTTTGCACTCTTGGCCTATGCTGTCAGGCCACCTGGTTCTCTTCATTTCACCCTGCCTCTCTAAACAAGGCATCCTAAAGCATCCCATTCTTGGCCCATGTCCGTCCTCACAGACCCATCTCACTTCGCTTCAACGGCACATCAGCAGCGTTCATAATCTAATGCAGTCGGGCCTGGCATATTCAAACCCTGTTGGCTCGACACATGAAGCCGATGAGGTTGCTCGGAAGTCACCAGCCCCTAGGCAGCCATCTCCAAACCCCGGTTTTCCACGCTTCTAAGAAAGCCGCCTCGGACATAATGTGTTCATGTCTTTACTCATTCCCTACCATGATAATTCAGAGAATTGCATCTCATATTATCTGGTAGGAAAATGAGTAAAGAGGGGCAAACTGTAAACACCCAATTATGTCCAAGGCCCCCGATCATTAAATTAATCAAGAAATGAACGCTAATTTAAATAAAAAATAAACAAACAAGAAAAACAGAAAGCAGATACAGAAAGACAGACGAACAGAAGAGAAATATCCAAAATAGGAGGAAATAAGTAAAGTAACTTAAATAAAAACAAATGTTAAATAAAAAGGAAAACTAGAAAACGGGATAAATAATAAAACCAAGGGTATATAACCAAAAATAAAAGAAAAAAGAGAAAAAAAGAAAAGAAGAGAAAAAAAAGCAAAATTGGAAAAATGGAAAATAGAATTCAAGAAAGTTGAAAATCGAAAAAACAAATAAATAAACAAATAATGAATCAATAATAGAAAAGTAAAGGCAAAAATAGGTATAATAAATAAAGATGGACGAAACAAAACAAAATAAAGTAAATAAAAAAGAAAAAATAAATAAATGGAAAATATAATAAACAAACAAGGAAAGGAAAATAATAATGAAAAATAATAAAGAGAATAAAAAGATAATTATTAATTAATTAAAATTAAAAAATAAAAATAAAAGAAAAATGAGAAAAAGGGAGAAGAAGAAAGCAAAAGAGAGAGAAGTAAAATAAAATGAAAATAACAAATAAATAAAAAATAAAATATATATAAAAGAAAAATCTAAAAATAACAAAATAAATAAAAGATGTAAGAATTTAGAAATATGCAAAAACGGAAAAATTTAGGAAATGAAAGATAAATAATAAAAATAAGCCAAAAAAGGGCGAAGATGGGATGGGTCTTAAGGGCTCTCGGGTAGGCCTATAAATGGGAAAAAATGAAGAAAAAGGGTTTTTGGCTTTCGGGTAGTAATTTTTTGGCTCTCCGAGGAAAGGAGAGAAATTCTCTCTAAGTTTAGGAGGGACGACCTCGAAGCTTCCCAGACTCTTTCAAAGCTCATTGCACCGCACCGTCGATCTTCTCGTCTGCGGTGGTCGATCGGATTCCCAACGGTTGGATGCGCCGAGCTCACGGTGTTAAGGTCAGTTCGTTCCTTGTTACTTATCCGATTATCAATCATTTAAGTCGTGTTGTCTTGGCCTAAGTTTCCAATGGTAGTATATGAATAAACTGCTACATATGTCAATGAAATCTCTGTGAGCAAGTTCTATTCACTACCCGAGCACTCCGATGTGATGAATAAAACACGATTAGAGTTTTCGTCTCCACTGTGAACCACCTCGATCCTAATAAAACTAGAAATAATAACGAACTAAGGCCTGGACACGTGAAGTGGCTCCTGAAACTGATGCTGGTTGGCCGGAAAAAGGAGGAGGATTTGCAAACCACTCACGAACCAGATGGAGTTTTAGTGTGCGATTTATTAGTGGTTGGTTTAGAACCATGGCCGATTGCAAGTTCACTGCAAGAGGCCCTATGCATATGTGGGTTGGGATTGCCTCTCCTTTCCCTTGTTTTCAATTAAACAAAAACTCATTTTGCATTCCTTAATCTCACGCAATGGGCCCTAAAAACGAACTAGTAGCTTTTTCTACTGTTCATTGTTTAGAGTTCCATATAGGTCCAAGTGTAGTCGGAGTTGTCTTGGGCCCTATGCATATGTAGATTGGGATTGCCTCCCCGTTTTCAAACAAATAAAAACTCATTTTTCATTCCTTAATATCACGCAACGAGCCCTAAAAGTGAACTGGTAGCCTTTTCTACTATTCGCTATTTAGAAGTCCGTATGGGTCTAAGTGCAGCCGTAGTTGTCTTGGGTCCTGTGCATAGGAGGATTAGGATTGCAGCCTTGAAATTTTTTCAAAAAAGACAACAATACATTCGCTTTTCAATTCAAACACCTTTAGAAGGTCAAGTCTTTAACTCAAACCAGAACTACGTAAGCCTTGAGTTTCCCATTGCACCGGGAAATACATAGGAGCAGGATAAAGTCCTGTCAGGCTAACCTCCATCAAGTTATTTATTTTCAAATTAACTAAGGGATCAAACATTTTTCAATAATCACACACTCAGTTTAAGGGTACTGTTCTTCGGAACGGGCAAGCGGGGTGCCTAACACCTTCCCCACTCGTAACTGACTCCCGAACTTCGAATCTCATCCTCGAGTCAGGGTTTTTTCCAAATCTTTTTTCCTTAAATAAAAATTTGGTGACGACTCCACTTAATCCAATAAAATCCATTTTTCAAAATTTCAGTGAGTTCGTCGTCTCGTCGGAATTACGGTTGCGACAATGGGAAATTGAAAAAAAAGGATGTTCTCTTTGACCTTGGACAATGCTTCCTCTAATGATAACATGGAAGAAATTTTAAAAAACCATCTTAATGTTCAAGGTAACTTGTTATGTCATGGTAAATATTTTCATGTCCGTTGTTCTGTGCATATCCTAAATTTGATTATTCAAGAAGGGTTAAAAATAGCAACTAAAGCTCTATATAAAATTAGAGAGAGTGTTAAGTATATTAGAAGCTCGAATGGAAGGATGAATATTTCCAAAGATTGTGTTGGTAGTGTAGGTTTAGATAAGAACACTGGTTTAAGATTATACGTGTCTACTAGGTGGAATTATACATATTTAATGCTTGACAATGAAATCAAATACAAGCAAGCTTTTGACAATGAAATCAAATACAAACATGCTTTTAATATTTTTAAAGCAATAGACAAATTATAAAAATTGTCCATCTAAAGAAGAATGGGATAGAGGAGAGAAAATTTGTGTATTCTTAGAACCTTTTTATGAGATCACAAATATGATATCTGGTTCATCTTATCCTACTTCAAATTTGTATTTTATGCAAGTGTGGAAAATCGAATGTCTCCTTGAAGTAAACTTGACAGATGATGATAATATAATAAGGGAAAATGTCTTTCAGGATAAAATGAAACTTTAATAAGTATTGGAAAAAGTACAGTGTTGTACTAGCTTTTGGAGCTATTCTTGAACCAACATTGAAGATTGATTTCTTAAATTATTGCTATACTAAACTTGATTGTTTAACTGGCGAAGATAAGGTTAAAGATGTGAAAGACAAGTTGAAGAAGCTTTATGATGAATATCTTAGCATTTTTCCTATCCTAAATGTTTCTCTTTTCCAATCATCCAATGAAGTTCTTTTATTGCCTAAGTTAAGCGAAGAAGGAAATAAGCCTAAGAGATCAAGAGTTTTAGTGTAAGTTTTTTAACCTAACTTAGCTTTTATTTCTTTCATGCTTCTTATATTTAGCTAATTAATATTTTATATATCTTATGATTATAAAATGCATAAGAATGAAGCTGAATCATTTATTGGTAAGAATGAATTTAATGTCTATTTGGATGAATCATAAGTAGATGTTGATGATAGTGAGGACTTTGATGTCCTTCACTATTGAAAGATCAACGAGAAAAAAATTCCCACTTTCTATAATGGCACGTGATGTGCTCAGTATTCCAATTACTACAGTAACATTTGAATCCACTTTTATTATTGGAGGATGTGTTCCTACAAAATATAAAAGTTCTACTCTTCCTGAGAATGTTCAAATGTTAATTTTCACTAGGAATTGGCTGCTTGGCTTTGCTCAAAATCCTAGTGGTAATATTTTGTAGAATAATTATTCATTACAATTCCTTATCTTGCTTAATTATTTTACAATTGTTTCTTTAATAATTATCTTTTATTGAGTTTTAGATGATGAAAATGAGGATAATATTTTTGATTTTGAGATAGCAATAGGGGAATCTAACAAGCATGGAGAATTTAGAGACTAATTATACGTAATTTTTTATTTTATCAAATTGCAATGAGCTTTTGATGAAACTAAGTAACGAGCATTCTATACTTTTTTTACTTTTATATCTCACGTTAAGTAGTTAAAATTATTAAGATAATTACGTTCATTTCAAATTGTTTTATGATTATGCTAGGACCCAATTGTTTAGTCTTTGAATTTTATCAGGTAACTATTTTTATTGCATGTTAGGATCTGGGTTTCTTTTCCATTGACTATATTGATATATGAATGTGATATGTGACCCCTATTAAAAGGGTCTTCATTGGGTGCATATGTGAATGATATGAATGATGTGTAATATATGTATATATAGAGAGAACGAGAATTATAAGGTTAAAATTAGCTAAAATGAACCTGAGTTGTTGATTGTCCACTTTATAATTAAACAGTTTGTGCTCTCAAACTATTCATGTAAATTTGTTACTTTATCCTTGGCTTGCTTTGCATAAATTAAGCTCTGGGCATAACAACTCCTAAATATGTATCTTAAATGAGGCAAAGATAAGGTACCCACTGTGTTAATTTTCTTGTTTAGTTAATTTTGAGTTTTTATTCATTCTTTAACTTGATCAAGATAGTTTACTTATGAGAAACCTTTAAAATTATTGGTTAAAGTAAAATGCACAAACATATATTGACTACTGTTGGAGTTCTCATTGTTACACTAGGAGATTTTTCATTTGACATTTTTGGGTATAGTATGCCTTCATTTCTATTTTTTTCTAGGCCATATGTTAAGATTTCGTTGTTCGATAGTGGAGTAACGGACACTATAATTATGCATGGTTTGTTCATTTTGTTGCTTGCTCTTTTTATGCAAACCATGTACCTTGTATTAGTGGAAAAGTCTAGAGCTGAGAATGGACTTTCATTGGTGAAAATCATGTCATATAACAGTTTATAAAAATTTTCAGCCCATGGGTTAGCCCTAGGCCATGGATTTTAGTGGACTTTTTGGCCGTGAGGGCTTTGCAAGAGTCGGCTTTATGAACGTATGGGCTATTTTAGCCCCACCCATGTAAGGTTAGGGTTAGGTTGGGTTGAATGGGCTAAATTGATAGCTCTAAGGCCCAATGGTCCTTTGCAGCTGGGACCTCTCCATTATCTCCTCCCCTTCAGATGCATTCATCCTCAAATGTTTAAGCTCAACATTATCTACAAAACAAGGACACAAATAAGAAGAGGAGATGTTATTAATGACAAGGAATGAAAGACAATGCCAGTGTCAAAGATTAACCTTTGAAATTGTCCAAATAGTTGTAAGACTAGACCAATAAAGATGATTAGGAATAAGAGATTAAGAATACTCACAAGCTCACAATTATTATCAAACATGAACCAAGTATGCTTATGAGTTGCACTCAATTTCCCTGTTCCTAGAAGGAGGTTATTCTTATTACATAAGGTATGCCTTAAAGTGAGTTGTAGATGATTCACTTCTTGATGTAATGGTGACATCTTATTACGAAGTAAATAATGATGTAAAAGTAGAAGACTATCATGCAACAAGAAATTAGACACTTGAATCATGCTAATATTTTATGGAGTGTAAGATATGCACATGGGACCCATATTGGACTAAATTCACTTTATATGGATCTCGTTGCATGTTCCATACAATATTGATATGTAAGTTTCACTAGTGTTATATATAGTTAAGATCACAAACAAATTAAGTATCCTAGGTGTATTATCATAAAACAAGAGTTGGGGCATGCTAGAAACCTTTATATGTGAAAATGCATGACCACAATAGGGCACATAAAAATAAGGTGAGGGTCATGTGATGTGATGTAAACTAGGCATATAACTCTCAACAGGCAATGCAACAAAGGTGTCCTAATTATACAAGATTATGGAATCTCAACAATGTCATCTCTTGAATATCTCTCCTCAAAATAACCTTTGAACTCTTATATTAGGTAAAATGGACTGAGGCATACTAGGCAATATCCTAAGATTGAGGTTCAAGTCAATTTGAGTTCGATGAAGAGGATTCCTAGTTAAGAGTAGTTCTCTCACCTCATTCTTACTTTTAAGAGAGTTAGGTACTTCACTTACTTTCTCTCTTTCCTTCCTATTTTTCTTTTTATTATTTTCAATTTCTTTTATACTTTTTAATGCCTTTCTCTCTGCATCCTTTTTCTTTCTCATTTGGATTTGTCTTTACGGACCTCACTTAAGGTTAAAGGTACCAGGGTTATTCGCTAGGAATTGAACATGAAAGAAAACCTATTGGAGTGCCCATTATGATGGACATTCCTATCAAATTGTTGTGACTTTCCAATAGCACATGACTGGCCTCCATAGGAACACTGGATATTATCCTCACACCTACCTATACTAAATGAAAGGAAAACTTGTTTATCAACCAACAAGTCTCCATTGTCACTAAGCTATTGAAGTTTATATGGCTTAGGGTGGGGAGTAGTTTCTAACCCTAACTTAGTCACTAACCTAGTGCTAGCTACATGCAACTACCACCATCAATAATTATGGAACATATGTGTCCCTAAATGGAACATCTTGTATGAAAGATGTTCTCTCTTTGGTTTTCTTCCTCCCAATTAATGACACTTCCTATGAACCTCCTAACCACTAATAGATTTTATAACATCCTAAAAGTGAATACCAATTTTATGCTTAAGTTGTTCATTCAGTTCCATTATTAATTTGTTATCTCATGATGCAGAAATATTTGGAAAATACTTATTAGAGAAAATAAAATAATTTCTTTTTAAAACAACCATTTGTTATAAAATGAAAGCCTCGTTGACATAGTGTGTGTGACAGTAACTAATTTACTAGGCGTTCTTGTGCACATACAGAATATTATCATTTTGTAACACTTACTTTACGTCATTTGTCTCTAATCAACAGTAAGCACTTAAACATAAAATATTCACAAAGCACATAAACGTTATATAATTATACAGTTTATTTGCATACATATAATAGTCTTAGGCACTAAGGCCTTTACATACACTTTATTACACACCATAATGTACATACCAATTTTACATATATATTTGCTACATATTCTAATACTTACACTATTTATAAACTAGCTTACTACTACATAATAATAACTAGGATGCTTGCATCCAATTATTTACATTATCAGTATGACATAAATCTGAGAGAGAGAGAGAGAGATAGAGAGAAAGAGTCTCGCATCTAGTTCAAGTACGTGAATCGCTACCATCATTAACAGCCCAGGACATCTGGGAAGAAAATGGGAAGGTAGGGGTGAGAAACTAAGTTTCTCAGTAGGATTCTACCCTAAACTTAGTGTCATCATTTTTATCCCAACCACTTCAGCATATTTGAAATCATGGCATGCATGCAGGATCACTTTTAATTTTCTTTACAAAATCTTTAGCTGAAGTGGATTTCTTTTACACATATAGAAACTAACCCTATCATAATCATACAAGGCACTTATTCTAACTTTCATACATCATAATTTATAGAAGCCCTGTGGGCTATGGCTTCTAGGTGGAAGGCCTTGTGGCCTCCATAAGTGCACAAGTCTTATAACTTGACCTGGTAAAGATGTATGTTATTTATAATTCCTGTAACTCTTATCATTTCATTTATGCGTTAATCATAATTCATGTTCATTCTTAAGTCACCCTTTTCGTGACAAATTAATTGTAGACATGTTCATTCATGCCTTATTCATAAATCATTCTCTTTCTTTAGTCAAACAATATCTTCACTTCCCACAAACTCTACCTTATCATTTAGGATATGAGATCATTCTAGATGGTCGACACCTTCATAATTTATAGAAGTCCTATGGCTTTCATATGGTAGGCCCTGTGACCTCTACATGTGCACAAGTCCTGTCACTTGGCATGGTAAAGACGTGTGTTAAGTTTTCACATAGGATTTTTCTTTAGTGATCTCTCATACCATTTAGATTCATTTTAAAAGCTTCCAGATAATCATGCATGCTCAAACAATAATCAACCAATATGTTATATACATTTAGATCTCAAATTCTATCTGATAATCAATCGTATAAACTCACCATAGGTAGCATATTCAACTCATATTAAACAATGTGCATTCATAAAACATCACAAGTTGACTCATAAATCAAATTTGGATAACATAATTACATGTACCCAATACATGTCCAACTTATTTAACTCTCTAACTTTTTATCCTCAACCTTTCCTTTTCTCAAAGTTCCCTTAATTTCACATGATTTTTTTACAAACTTGGAAGATTTTCTCTAGGTGGTCAAATGGCACCTTTTAAATTTTATTCTTTGTGCTATTCAATTTGCAAGTCTTATGCATACCCTATTCATACTAAGTTTAGAGATTAAGTGTTAGCAAATTTTTAACTTATTTATGTCAATTTAGTTAAGCATGGTCGAGTGATGCACATGTCATTTCCAAGCTTCATTTAGAATTTTAATTCTTTACTTTTATATGACAAATTTTCTTAATGTACCTAAACGAAGTTTTCAAACTCATTTCTTCCTTTTTAACTTTAAGTGGCTGAATGTGAGTCCTTGGTTCCTAAGGTCTTCTAATTTACTTTTCCTTGCCGTATAAGTTAATTTTTACTAATTGAGCCTAATTCATTAATTGATACATAACTTAGAAATTTTTAAGACTTCTTCACTCTTGAAAGTCATGGTCGGATGGTTTAGTGTAGTTTTTCCAACCTCCTGTTTCCTTCCTAATTACTTAATTTATTCATACCTAGGTTTAGTCTTGAATCATAGTGAATTCTTAACTTTATTTTACTAACTTAGCTAATATGTCCAAGTGAGCTCCTTAACCTTTTTCAAAACTTATTCTGAATTTTAATCCCTTCTACTTATATGCCAAGGATGTTTAACTAATACTAGATATAAATTAAATCTCTTTCTTGATCAATTTACCCTAAGGTGGCAGAATGGATCCCTTCGCCACTTTAAATCTTCCTTACACTTTTAATCCCTTATACTTACATGCAAAGGATCCTTAATTAAATCTAGTTAAGAATTAAAACTCCTCCTTGTCTAATTAACCTTAAAGTGGTTGAATGCCACTTCAAAAATTTAGGGCATCAAAGTTCATCTCTAATTAACCTAGGTTGACTATTTCTTCTAGTTGAAGTTTAGGCTACAAGTTTTAGCAAGTTTAGTTAATTTTTAGGTCTTTTCCTCTAATCCTAAGGGTCATGGTCGAATGACTTCTCTCCTTCATATAACTCCATGGTTCATTTTTAACTACCAACTTATGTATATTTAAAATCTATCTTAAGTATTTATTATGGATTTCACTTAATTTTATCTATTTTGGTTACTATGGACTTAGCCACTTTTAAACCCTACTTACACATCTAAATATTCCATTTACCAGATGGATATCCTTAATACATCCTTAGCTAATTTTAAGTTTATTTTTTCATGGATTACACTAAGGTGGCTGAATGCACACTTAGTGGTTTTTAGGTCATTTTTTCTCAAATTCTCTTCTTACAAAAGTTGTTTCACATCATTTAGAACTTGGTTATATGGTTTGTATCACTTTTAAAAATTTTAAGAATTTTTACCCTTAACTTCAAAATTACTGTCAAATGCCACCTTTGACCTTCCAACGTCACCTTTTCAAATTTCCTTCTCATACAACCTTGGTTCCTTGATTTTGTGCACTTGTAGCATGTTAAGCACTTGATCCATACAACGCTTGTCCAAACTCCACAACTTGGGTCATGGTCAAACTGAGTCTTAAGCGTCTTGTGAGGCTTATGCCATTTATGATCCCAAAATTTTAACTTTTACTTGGCAGTTTTTAGATCTATGCCGAAAGGAAGCTTTTGGGACTTATGAATTAATTTTTCTTACACTTTTTAATATTTTAGTCCACGGGTTTAGATCTAGGCATAATATCACACAAGTCCACCATAATAAGAAAATCAACAAATTTCAAGCTTTAAATATAAAAATATGCAAGATAGCATTTTCTTCAAACAACAAAGTGTAGATCCAAAAGATCTACTCTAAGATCCATCCATATCCTATAAAGAACACTTTAAAAGTTTAATCGTGACTTCTCAAAACTTTCCAATGCATCAAAATGGATTTTAAAAGAATTTTCACCAATTAAATTTCTCCTAAGTTACTTCAAAGCACTTTAAACCAACCAAACTTCATTTTATTTTTAAAAATCACTAAAAAATGGTGATGCTCATTTCAAATTGTTCAAAGTCTGTCTTGATCCCTCATGAATCCTGTCATAACCATAATTACAATGAGACAACGAACTCGCTAAAAATTTAAAAAGAATTTAATTTGATTCTGGAGCCGCCACCAAATTTTATTTTAAGGGAAAACATTTGGAAAAACCTTAACTTGAGGAAAAAATTCTAGGTTCAGGAGTCGGTTATGAATAGGGAAGGTGTTATGCACCCTACTCACCCGTTCAAAAGAATGGTACCCTTAAACTAAGTGTGTGATTTATTTGAAAATTTTTGATCCCTTTAATTGGAATAAAAATAAATAAGTTGGTGAACAATAGCCTGACAGGACTTGATCCTACTCCTATGTATTTTCTGGTGCAATGGGAAACTCAAGTAAAGAGATCCTGACAGGAATTGGAGGCGTGGCTATGGCATGTTCATGAACTTTGAATTAGTCCACCTGTGAACTCGCCCAAGTAGCTACCATTCGGGAATCAGCTCTCGTTTTGATCCATGCGTGAAAATAGTGATGCATGTATCTTCCCAGCGTATGCTCACATTCCTCGTGTCAAGGCCAAAAGATTGGAAGCCTGGTGCTACGTTTGCCTATCCATGCAGTGGTCGTGAATGCAAATTTATAGAAAGAAGGAACTGATAATTCGTCTTCACCTCACATCGGATTGTACGCTCCAGAAGATTTTGGGTGTATGTTTTAGTGTCTTGAAACCATGAAATAACGCCATGTAAACTTGACTCTTCAGACATGGTGTAAGCCATACATGTTCAGGTTGTCGATCCTTGATGGCTAATATAGAAGGGAGTAGTCTTTGTGCCAACGTCCCTGACCTGTTGCTTCTCTTAACGTTCTGTGAGGTTGCTGGTGTTGCTCCAACTTTCTGTACCAGCCCCAAGAGCTTGTATGCTACAAAGAGCACATGGCCTATTGTACCTGGATCGTGTACCCCAAAATATATGGATGGTTCATCACAGTCGGTGGGTTCTTCTTGCATGCACCTTGGTGGGTTGTAAGCTCCCGCCTAAGGTCCCACAAAACCCATGCAGATCAGTTGTTGTAGGTAGGACATAACCCCATGCAACGTAAACGAAAACGGATAAAGGAAGGACCCACTAATGTACTCTATTCAAGATTGAGGAGACCCGCTTATTATACATATGAATCGAGCCGAATATGGATCACAAAAGCAAGTTGGTTCAAGTGGCTAAAGGTTTGGCTTGTGAATCTGCTGCCTTCACTTTGAGCCCTACACCCTACACTTTTGCTTCTCATTAATTAAGCTGTTTCAAAAAGAACATCTTTCCATTATTGCAATTGAATCCCCTAATAAATCAAATTTATAATTAAACCCTTAACCTTTTCTAAAAATTCCCATTCTGTCCTAAATCACAAATTATCCAAATTGCCTTAACCTTTTCCAAAAATTCCCATTCTATCCTAAATCACAAATTACCCAAATAACCCTTAACCTTTTCCAAAAATTCCCATTCTATCCTAAATCACAAATTACCGAAATTTCCCTTAACCTTTTCCAAAAATTCCTATTCTGTCCTAAATCACAAATTACCATTCTACCCCTAGCCTTTCCATTAATACCAGTTCTATCCCTATGCTCTACAATTACCATTTTGCCCCTCCAAATTCATAAAAATTTCATAATTGCTAAATAAATTCATAAAAATTTTCATAATTGCTAAATAAATTCATAAAAATCTCATAATCCCCCAAAAATTCCATGATTGCCAATAAATCCCCAAAATTCCTAATAATTACAAAATTACCCCAAATTCCATTTAAACCCCAATTGCCCCAAAACTCGAAATGAAACTCTTCTCTCTCAAATTCAAGTTTTCTTTTTCTCAAAATCAAGATCATTTGCAAATCGTCTCATTTCAAAAATTTAAAATATCTTTTTCTAATATTTTGGGGATCTTCGGTCTCACGCGACGGGCTCTAAACGGGGAACTGGCGGTTCACCTGTTGTTCGATGTTTAGTAGTTCGTATAGGCCCCTGTGCTGCCTTAGCCGCCTCGGACGTTGTGCATGAGTGGACCGAAGACCCTTTCTAAACAAGAAACTTCTTTTCAAAATATCACATTCCTTCTAAAAGCCCTTTCGAAGGTCAAGCCTTCAAACAACCAGAACTACGTAAGCCTTGAGTTTCCCATTGCACCGGGGAATACGTAGGAGCAGGATCAAGTCCTGTCAGGCTAACCCCCATCAAGTATTTATTTTCACACTAATTAAAGGGATCAAACAATTTTCAAATAATCACACACTCAGTTTAAGGGTACTTTTCTTCGGAACAGGCGAGTGGGGTGCCTAACACACCTTCCCCACTCGTAACCGACTCCCGAACCTAAATCTCTTCCTTGAGTCAGGGTTTTTCCAAATCTTTTTCCCTTAAATAAAAATTTGGTGGCGACTCCACATCAATTAAATATATATTTTAAAATTTTAGCGAGTTCCTCGTCTTGTCGTGATTACGGTTGCGACAATCCTTAAAGTATTCATTTTTTTTAAAGAAGTCAATAATCTCAGTGTCTCATTTGTTTGACCTTCCTCAACTTTGTAACAGGTTTTCTTGTAACCCAGCTTTGGGTTACTTACTTATTTTTGAACACTCTTCCACAACTATGTATATCCTTGAATGTCTTTATTTGGAAACTGCGTTGGGAATTGCTATAGCTGCAAAATATGGTCCAAACAGAAGTCTCTTCTTTACATACTGCCTTGGCCCTTTTCTTATCATTTTTAATGCATCTAACCTCCCTTCTGAGTTGTATTGTATAGTTCTTCATAGTTTCTTTGAAGGAATCTAGTGTTGGGAACTCCATTCCACGTTCTAATTGGAGATGACCAAACTTGGCTTCCTCATTAAACTGAGGGTAAACTTCCTTGCTATATGCTTCATCATCAAAATTTAGAGGTGTCCTTAGTTCTTGAGACCTCCAAGATGCTTCTTCCTCCATGTCATCCCATCTCCTCTATTCTTCATCCTCAGAAGAGTCATCTAGTATGATTGCCTTCCCTTTCCCTTATTTCTGATCTCTTCTCTAGTTTTAGATCTCACCTTCACCAGTAGTAGCCCTCTTAATTTATTTTTTTTTGCGATCCTACTTTCAACATCCTCATCAATTCCATAAACAGTTCCACCCCCTTCATCACTTACAGGTTTCGTAGTCCTCTTCTTCTTTTTTCCACTCCTGGTCTAGACACCTTCATGACCAGCAGCACTAACCTCAACTGTAGACCTCTTCTTCTTTTTTCCACTCCTAGCCTGTACACCTTCATGACTAGCAACAATAGTCTTAATTTAAATATTCTTTTTTTTCCACTTCTAGTCTTCACACCCTCATCTCCACTAGCACTAACCTCACCCCTCGTCCTTTTCCTTTTTTCCACTCTTAGTTTGGACACCCTCTTCATTAAGAGTATTAACCTCAATCCTAGTAGTTTTTTTCTTCTTTTCCCATCTTGCTTTGGCCAACCTCACCCCTACTTTTTTTTCTTTTTTTCCTTGAGTCTATGTACTATTGTCTACATGCACCACTTCCACATCACAGTCCTCCACAACAGCCTAACTCAATTTTTCCCACCCAGATTTGAACCCTCCATATTGTCGCAACCGTACTTCCGACGAGACGACGAACTTGCTAAAATTTTAAAAATAAGTTTTTTATTGATGTGGAGCCGCCACCAAATTTTTATTTAAGGGAAAATACTTGGAAAAAACCCTGACTCGAGGAAGAGATTTAGGTTCGGGAGTCGGTTACAAATGGGGAAGGTGTTAGGCACCCCACTTGCCCGTTCCGAAGAACGGTACCCTTAAATTGAATGTGTGATTTTTGAAAATTTTTGATCCATTAATGAATGTGAAAATAAATAGTTTGATGGAGGTTAGCCTGACAGGACTTGATCCTGCTCCTACGTATTCCCCGGTGCAATGGAAAACTCAAGGCTTACGTAGTTCGGGTTGTTTGAAGGCTTGACCTTCGAAAGGGCGTTTAGAAAGAATGTGATATTCTGAAAAGAACATTTTTTGAAGGACCTTTCGATCCACTCATGCACAAGGTACGAGGCGGCTACGGCAGCACGGGGGCCTATACGAACTACTAAACGTTGAACAGCAGGTGAACCGCTAGTTCGTCATTTAGAGCCCATTGCGTGAGACCAAAGATCCCAAAATATTTGAAAAAGAATTTTATTTTTGAGAAGACCTTTAGTCCACTCATGCACAAGGTCCGAGGCGGCTAAGGCAGCACGGGGGCCTATATGAACTACTAAACGTCGAACAGCAGGTGAACCGTCAGTTCCCCGTTTAGAGCCTGTTGCGTGAGACCAAAGATCCTAAAACATTTGAAAAGAATTTTAATTTGAATATAATAAAGATAAGAAAAGAAATGACTTGATTTGAAAAAGGGATTTGTTTTGAAGTGAGCTTGATTTTGAGTTTTGGGGAATGAAACTTACCTTGATCAAGAATGAGCTTGACTCAGACTTGATAGTTTTGAGGAAATTCATTTGAAGTTGATTTGGAAATTTGAGAGAAAGAGAATTAATTTGAATTTGATTTGATTTTATTCGAAGAAAAGAACTTAGTTTGAATTTTGAAGAAAAGAGTTTTAATTTGAATCTTGAGGAAATGAGTTAACTTGAATTTTGAAGAAAAGGGAATTTGAATTTTGGGAGGAAAGGGTTTAATTTAAATTTTTGGAAAGTTTGGGGGTTGAATTTGAATTCTGGGAAATATGGGGGCTAAACCGCAATTAGGGAAAATATAGGGGTTGGAGGGCAATTATAGAGAGTGTACGGGCTAAACTGCAATTAAAGGAAGTGTGGAGCTGGCTTGCCTGGCTGATCTGCATGGCTAAATGGCTCGCGGCTCAATGGCTTAACTTGACGGCTTGGGAGCTTGATACAATTAAAATCCAAAATTAGTCCCAAGGGGTTTCGAATCCGCGTCCTGGAAGCGGTAGGCCATGAGCAACACCACCAGGCCACGCTTGTGGTTGAGCTTATAGGGCTTTTGTTTTAACTTAAACCATACACGAGTTGTGTTTAAATTAAATCAATAAAAGCTAAAAGAAGGGACTCAAACCTGGGGTCTTGAGGGAGACAGGCGTTATCCCTTGCCACTGGACCCAGCCCGTGGTTACGTCATTTTACGTCCATAATTAAACTATAAGGATACTGCATGGTATTTAGGCGTTCTATAAATTTCATGCATGCACGACATAATCTTAGAGTACCAGTTTTCTCCTTGCTCGCGTCTAATCCCCTTGTGATGAGGTGCTACTGCACCAAGTAATGGGCCAAAAACCTTAGCCTATTCTGATGCCTAGATCAGGATAAAGCATACATGGTCCTTTTTGGGAGTTTCCAGCGTCCATGCATCTATGAAGTGAAACCGAGTCTTATTTTTCCACTCTATTACTCTCACTCATCTCCAACTTGGATAGACCATGGTCAATGTTCGGGGGGGGGGGGTGAAACCATCCCTGCCTTTGTTATGGATTAACGAGCAAAACTAGTGTGACCATCCGCCATGGTAGTGCTCAGGCTTCCTGACATTTTTGCTTTAATTTCCCTCTATTCTTGGCCTAATCTTTGAGGCTCCCGCTCTAGACTTTTGGGCCAATTAACCGCTGTTCTCCTGCACTCAATCTTTTCCAGTGTTTACTCAATTATTTTGATATGGTTGGCTTGGTGTGGGCAGCATTTGGTGGATCATAGGAGAGCGTCATTTCTCACAGCCGATGGCATCTTCTTTGGTGCTTACATGCTGGAAGATTGCACCCCTTTACGCGTGACTCCAATCTTGAGTGGCTCCTTCACAACCTGGATGAGAAGAACTCCATGAATGTAGCTCTTGGCTGCCGCTCTAGATGGGATCCGGTACACTTACACCCGTGTACTTTTAAGGCCAAGCAACGTCCTTCCATGCATCACCTAATAACCTCAAAAGGTGCAAAACTAAAGGCTTTAATCCCCAGAACTCCTCTTGATTAATCCTTTAACATCACTGTCGATAGTTCTGGGAGCCCTATTCTATCATTGCTTGTCTTTAGACTTAATATATGCGATCGTGGCACACGCTCTATATTCTACAAGAGTTTAGGGTTTAGGGTCATAGGGGTGGGTTCTAGATGTCTCTCAGGCTATTGGAAATGCCTACGGACTAGGATACCTCTAGAACTACATCATCCCATGAGGCTCCCAGTGTAACGATCCCACTATCTTGCCAACCTGAATCGCAACTAGCAGTCTAACGTTTCAACTTTAATGCCTCAATAATCCAGAATTTATTATTACACTGAAGGTTTCATCGGCTCAACTGTTGAAGTCAAGGGCGACTGATCCGACTTAGTAGGGCATATGGTGGCTTGATGAGGGTATCTTTGGAGGAAGGAAAGGTCCCGAGCTTAGGTCCTAGTTCCCGGAGTTATGGTTGGTTAGTCTCGCTCTTTGATTTGTGACTTTAAAGTCTGTGTGAAGGGGATATTTGCTGTCGTGAGTTATGTGCTTCAAAGCCTGGGATCGAGTGGTTGCAAGCATGGCAATCTTGATCTAATCTTATTCTAATACAAATCCTACTTCTTAATCAAGATGTGAGCGCAGGAACTAGCGTTGCCAACAGGATTCAAGCTATGTTCAAGACTCATCCTCGTCCAAACGATCATGCATGCAAGTTTATCACAGTGTAGAGACTTACCTCGTTGTTGGCTGAAATCTCCTTCCTTCGTTCTAAGACCAATAGCCTTTTCTCCTCTCTTCCTTGGTCTGATTGATGCCGACGTTAAGAGAATAGGAGGCCTCTTTTCATCTCCAACTGGAATCGGATGAACAGGTTCTTGAAAGCATCATGATTCCTCCTTTGCCTATTATAAGCTCCTCTGTATGAAGCCACCGCCTCCTCCGTGTTTGAGGTCCTACGCCGAATTTCAAGGAGATCTCTCCTCCTTATCTATGATGCCTCTATCTTCCCTCTCACTGCCAAAGAGTGCCAGCAAGAGAAAAGACCTCTCCCTCCGAACCTTTTTTTACGCTCTTTTTAGAAGCCCCTTTTGAAACCTAGAGAGACCCCCCAGTAGCCTCCTCTTTCTTTTTAAACTCTTCCCCTTTTTCTTTTTCCTTTTTTTCCTCAATTCTCCTTTTCTTTTCTTTTCCTCTCCCCTTTTTCCTTCTTGTTGGTCCCCCTTAACGTCGCTTCTAGTTGCTGAACTTGGAGAGAGCTCCAGCCATAGAGCAAAGGCCAGAGAAAGAAAAAGCCCCCTCCTCTTTCGCAAGAGCCAAACTCTGTTAAGGGACCCAAAAGCCAACCTTTGCTCTTGGAAAAAGCCAAGCCCCCCCAAGGGGCCAAGAGTCACCCCTTTTTATTTCAAAATTTTATATCCCCCTCCCTATTTTTCATTTTTCAGATTTTATGTACCCTTTCTAGTATTTTTTTTTTATTTGATTTTTATTTTCCAATTTCATTATTATATTTTCCTTTTCATTTTTTTTTATTTTTCTATTTTCTTGTATTTATTTATTATTTCTTTTTTCAATTTTCATTTTTTACCTTTTTATTTTTTACTACTTATTTATCTTTTTCTCCATTATTTTTATTTTTCTTTGTTTAGTTTTTATCATTTTTTATCTTGTTAAATCTATTTTTATTTTTCAATTTTTTTTATATATATTTTTTTAGTTTTACTAATCTTTATTTATTTCTTTTTCAGATTTTATTTTCTTTTTTGTTTTTATTTCCAGTTTATTATTATCATCATTTTTATTTATTTTGCTCTTCTCTTTTTTTTTCTATCAGTTTTTCCGCTTTCCGCTTTCGTCTACTTATTTTGTTCTTTTTTGTTTTTAATTTTTCTGTTTTATGTTTCTGTCCATTTATTCTGCTTCTTTATTTGTTTATTAAATTAATGTTAGTTTCTTGAATAATTTTGTTAATTGGGGGCCTCGGACATAATTGGGTGTTTACACACATCAACCCCTTGGACATCACCATGCTCCACATCAACATCATCCAATTCATCATCTTCAACATCACCACCATCCAAATCAGGCCTTTTAACATCAACATCGTCCAACTCAGCCCTTTGTGCATCACCTCCCTCCATACCTAAACCCTCCAAATTAGTCTCTTCTACATCAGCACCCTCCAAATCAGCCCTTTGTACATCACCACCCTCAATACCTAAACCTTCCAAATCAGTATCTTTTACATTACTACCCTCTAAATCATCCCCTTGTACATTACCACCCTTTAAATTAGTCTCTTCTACATCAACACCCTCCAAATCATCCCTTTCTACATCACCATCCTCCATATCTAAACCTTCCAAATCAATCCTTTCTACATTATCACCACTCACATCAACCTCATCCATATCAGGAAAGCAGAGACATCAACCCTTTGAGGCATATGAATCAATCTCAAAAGCAGAGACATCAACACTTGGTAACAACACCTATAAGTCTGCTTCATTAACTTCACCTACAGAAGGTTCATAACTTACATCCATTGTTCTACCATTTTGCATCGCTACTTGCACCATTTGCAACAAATCACCATCACGTTCCAAACCTATCAACCCATCACCAAAACTATGCGAAGGGTCCAGCTAGAAAATATCTTTTCCATTCCTATATCCTAAAGCTTCAACAAACTTTTTAAAGCTAAATACATGCAACATGTCTTCATCACAATCAGCCCATTCTTCTACTAGCCCCTATCTATACCTTCTTCTTCTTCCCCCATCTTCTTCCACAAAATTCCTACCATGATGTATATAGATTGTTGTTAAAAAAAAGTATATTATTTTTAAATATTAGGGGACCACATCACATAAAAAATTAAAAAATCAAGGACCAATTCATCACCTATGACCAATATAAACATTTACAGACTTTCATTCACTACCTTCCATATTTCCCCTTTTTCCATCAAAAAAATAAAAAATTACTCTAAAAACTCAAGGACCATAAAATACCATACCCACCAAATTCTTTCAATGTAAACCCTAAACATCCCACCAATTTAAAAATGTTTAGAAATTTTTTTTTTGCATTACCTGACTGTCCATTTTTCTACAAATCTTTTAGGATGCCCACAAAATATTAGCCCAAGCACAATTGTGATGTGAAGGTGGTTCAATTTGTGTTCTTTGTTTTCAACTCAAGAAGACAAGCACTCCTTGTTAACGATAACTGTACTCAATTTCCTATCAAAACAACGTAGTTTTATTAACCTACATGGACTTTATGTGTCACTTAACAATCCACCTCAGCACGTCGTAACGCTAAAATGGACAAAGGGGCAAATTTGTAAAACGGCTCAAGAAGTGAAGGACTAACGAAGGAATTTTTTTAAGTGGGGGATCAATTTGCAAGGTTATAAATAAGTGGAGGACTAATTTTCCCCTTTACTCAATTATATTCCCACTTAAGGGCATTTTGATAATTTTGGATGTAATTTTTATTATTTAAAATAAATATAAAAGTAAAGAATTATCCTTTTAAGATTTTATTAGTGTTAATGAGACTAAGTTTGGCATTAATCATGTTTATCATGCCCTAAGCATGGTTAATTTTAATTAATCAAGGTCAATTAGTCTTAACCATGGTTAAAGGAATCTTAGCATTTATTATCTTTTTGTTTTATGGGTTTATTTTGGATGGACTTCATAGTAGACTCATCACCATGACTTCACATGGAAATTTTGTGCACACCATGTGGGGCCTGCTTCTAGCTTCTTTTTTTTCACATTTTCTTGCCTTATTGGCCTTCTGGGGACGTTTTCATAATTTTACTCAGTATTAGCCGAAACATTCCAAAATTTTTCTTCTGAAAATTCTAACAGTTTTTGGTTCATTACCAAGTTAATCTAAGGTCATTTGATATTTTTTGGGAACTCATTAACTCTATGCAGAAAGCATAGCTTTCGAGGGATGTTTTAAATGTTTTCAAAGTTTTCTTATGTCATTTGCGTCCCCTCTTTGTTTTCTAAGTTTTTTTCATTACTCTTAATCATTCTTGATGTTCTCTAAACCTTTAAAATATCTTTTAACTCTTTGTTTTATATTTCTGTTGCACCTTATCTAGGTTGCCTAGCTGTAGGGGCATTTTCATCATTTGCACCAAACTTTCTGATTTTTCTATTTTTGGTTCCAAAACCTACTTAGTTTCCTTCTATAGATTATTTGTGGCTTCAAAAGTACATTATGAAAATTTATAGGTGTTATAAATCTCCCTCTTATGTTTACTCTAAAGCTTCATCATAGGATGAGGAGTTGGAGCTAGAACTTGAAGATTTCAAGAAGGAATAATTGTCATAAAATTCCTAAGGATCATGCTTTTCTTATTAGAACATTGAGAGGCTATGTATCCTTTTTCTAGGCACTTAAAACATTTATCGGAGGATTCTTTTCTTGAGGGTATGTTAGGTGTCTTGCCCTTGGATTTTGGGGTCCTTGGTGTCCTTAATTTTCCTAGGTTTAAAATTTGATTCTTTCTTCCTATCCTTCCATTGTTTTTGTGTGGAGGGCCTATAAGGAGTACACTTACCTCACCCTTCCTATTCAATTGAGACTTTACCTTAAGGGCTTCGCAATATAAATCATTAAGGCTTAGGTAATGGTGAAATTCAACTATGCCCTTAATCTCATGCTTAAGGCCGTTTAGGAACCTAGCCATTATAGCTTCTTCACTTTTATTCAAATTAGCCTTAATGACAACTATTTTCATCTCCTTATAATACTCATCTACACTCTTGGTGCCTTGGATCATTCTTTGAAGCCTATTATGCACTTCCTTTAGATAGTAAATAAGTACATACCTATTCCTCATCACTCTCATCCCAATTACTCAAAGGTTGGTATCTTTCCTTATTTAGCTTATCCTACCAAATAAGTGCATAATCACTAAATTCTAGGGCAGCTAACTTAACCTTTTGTTAATTGAATAACTAGAAAAGAGCTGCTCAACCTTGAGCTCCCAATCCAAATATACCTTAGGGTCATTTCTCCCTTGGAACTTAAGAATTTTAACCTTAATTCCATCCAAGGTATAATGATGGTGTCTATCTTTATGGTCTTTATATATAAGGCTATGGCTACTCCTATAAGACCTTTCCTTTGAATTATCTCTAAAGGAATTTCTATGCCTACACCTAGAAGGATGCCTATCCCTACTCGTATGGTTCCTATTCCTAAGAGGTTCTTTATCCCTACTCCTTGAGGTACTTCTACCTTTACTTATATGGACTTTATCCTTGTTGGCTTCCTAGGGGAAGAATGAGGCATATCTCTTGAAGATGATTTTTACCTTCATTGGACCTTTTTCCTATGTGAAGGGGTTTTGATGATATTTTCACCAAAAAAATTGACATTATCCTTAGATGTCTCCTCTTCTTTTATATGATATCCACCCTTCCTAAACCCATTAGTTTTCAATTCAACATATTTATCTTTTCTCATTTTATACCAAGATATAACTTTGATTCTGTTCTATTTTATCTAGGCACTCTTCAAAGGCCTTACTTTGTATGTGGAAATCTCTTTCTAACCTAGAGGCTAATTGCTCAATTTGGATCCTAGGTGAATAAGCATTGTCACTCATATTGCAAAACCTCTCCACACATGAATTCTTTGTAAGAAAGAGAGAGAAACACTAAAGGATAATCAAAAGTTAAACAACAAGCATCCAACCTTATCCCTTCAATCCAGCAATCAACACTTATGGTTTCACTGACCACTAGAAACCTTGAATGAAAGTCCAATGTCCTTTGAGACCACAAGTTTTAAGCAAAGTTATAACACCTTAAAGAAAGTTTAAAGGTATACCTAGCTTGCTTGCTTCAACCTTGTAAAACAACTTTAGAAACACAAGTTAGTGCTAGAAAATCTAGAAATTCAATCAACACATAGCACCCTCTTAAGCCTCCCAAGCATGCACAAACCAACAAACTAAAGATTTTTGGTGAGTATCCTACACCAAGATTGTAAAGTCCAAGTCCTTTACAGCTAAGTTTAAAAACAAAACAGAATTTACAACAACTCAAACACCTATTGCAATTTCTAAAACAAATTTACAACATAATGTCAACCTACTACAAGTCAACTTATACAAAGTTACAAGTTAAAACAGAATGCACAACAATACTAAGATATTACAATCTTGAGTCACTTTTCAAGCTTTATGTTATTCTTACTCCTTTTTTCTCCAAATGCCTCCTAAATGGAATAATAAAATATGCAAATCTTGCTGCCCACACACAAAAAAAGATTACTACAAAGAGTTAAAAAAATTATTTCCTCACCATGTGTTTCACTTCTCCATACCCGTTGTGTTTCACTCACTAAATTTCAAACTCCAACCTTAAGATGAGAACACTCAATTTCAATCCTTGAGACTTAATGTTTCCAAAGTGAGGTGCAAAGCTTACCAAAAGGTTAAAGTAGTAAGAAATTCAAGAAAAAACAAAAGGAGTTTTTAAATGAAAAACAACAAAAACCTTATCACAAGAATTAGGTAAACTCAAATGCAATTTGAGTATGACAAACTAAGAGTTGAAGAAGGAAAACTACAAATAAGGTTCAAGAAGAGGCACTCAAAATTGAACAAAATGAGAAGAAAGTATAATGATATTCAGTTTACTGTCTTTGAATTTATAATTTGACCATCTTGAAATTTAAATTATTTTTATGCAGCCTTGGTTTGAAAGCAGTTCATCTTAACTCAAGAACATATATTACATTGAAAATTCAAAGAGAGCATCATTTTCACTTTTTTTTAACAATACCAACACTCTATTCATCAACATAAGACTACAAACATATGCAATTTTCCTTTTTGTACATTATTTTATTTTTGCAAATTTTTTTTCAAAACTTTTTTTTCACTTAGGTCCTTTAGGATTCTTTAATTTTTAGATTAGGACCTCTCTAATGGTTCATGTTTTTTTTGGTCTTCATGCACTTGAATACAAGATTTATTCACTTTGTTTTTAATCTTGAGTTTCTGCACTTTTTCCCCTTTGGATAGTGTTTTAGGAAACTCAAAACAGTCTAAAACAAATATACATTAAACACAAAAATAGCATCCAAAGTACTTACACAAGATCAACGTGAGTTGAGATCAAGAACACAAAAAAACAATTTTCATATTTTCAAAATCTTTTTTTAAGATCCCTGTAGATCTCATTGAATTAAAACACTTCTTCCATTACAAGTTCTTCAAATTTTTTTTAGATTTAAGTATATCTAAATTTTAAATTCAAGAGCACAAAAGTGAATTTCTAGATCTAGATTAGATCTAGGAGTTTTGATGCAAATTCCATCAATTAAAAATTATGTAATGTGAAGATCTATATATTAGACACATAACCTCACAAAGATCAAAAACTTTGGATAGAAAATTTGAAAATTGTCTATGCTGAATTTTGCACCATGAACAAGCTTTCAAGGATTCAAAATTTTGATGCAAATTTAAGCCAATTAGAGAGGATTTCACCAAAAATTTTGCTTGTAACATGAAAATCCAGCATCAAAAAACAAAACCTCATGAAAGCATCTAAGAGAATTAAGGATAATTTTTTTGAAAATTTTCCAGAATTTAAAAAAAAATGGCGCCAAAAACTGCCAATTCAGATTTGAATTTTCTCGAACTTTCAAGTCAATTCAAGTATATTTCACCAATTATTATCATCATAGAACATTGATCCATATAGATCAAACTTAGATTTGCACAAAATCTATCCAAATTTGGACAGAATTAGAAAAATGAAAACAAAGAGCAGAAATTGGAGCTGAAGAGGATGTTAATTGACACAAGTTTTGGCCTAGGATCTTAACTTCATTTATATGTTTTGAATACCACTTGATAGAACCTTTAAAGGCAAAGAAAAACAAGTTCAATGGAGATTAAAATGATACTAAATTGGATGTGGAAGTGGAGAGAATTTTAGGATAGTTTTAGGCATCATTCCTAAGAAGATGAACCATGGCTGTTCCACCACCTTAGAGTTTCAAGGATAAGGAGGTTCTCACCTCAAGACTAGGCTAAGGGGGAGAGAGTTTAAGAGAGAAATTTTCACTTTGAAAACTTTAATTTCTAATTATGACTCAAAGTTTCATAAAATAACTACAAAATGGTCTATATATAGACCAAAGGAAAGGCATAATATGGGCCTTGGATTTGCCTTCTTCCTTCCCTAAAATGGGCTTAGATTGACCAAAAATACAAGTCATGTATCTAGCTACTACATAGCCCCTAATTGGGCTTGGATAAGCCCATATTATGGGTCCAAGAATTACACAAAAGAGATAAGTCCATTTTGTGAGCCTAAGTATTACATATAAAATATGCCCTAAGTTTATACATTGTGATAGGCTAATATGTGTAAACACTCAATTATGTCCGAGGCCCCCAACCATTAAATTTAATCATGAAATCGAAACATAAAACAGAAAATCAAAAATAAATTAATTAATATAGCAAAAGAGAAAAGAAAAAGAAAGAAGAAGGAAAAAAGTAAGTAAGAAATAAAAACTTTAATAAAAAAAAGAGAGAAATTAAAAATTAAATAAAAACAAAATATAGAAAAAGTAGAAAAAGAAAAAATATAAAATTGAAAACAAAAATAGAAAATTGAAAAATAGTAATGGAAAAAATTTTAAAAACAGAAAAAGTAAAATAAAATCAAAAAGAAAAATTACAAAAAATAAAAATTCTGGAAAAATAGAAAATAACTAGAAAAATAAAAAAAAAGATATAAAAATACAAAAATAGAAATTAAAAAATAATAATAATAATAATGAAATCTGAAAAAATAGGAATTGAAAAATAATTAAAAAGTAGATATAATCAAAAATCAGAATTAACAAATAAAGATAATAAAAACAAAAATACATAAATTAATAAAAAAAAAAGGGGGAAGAGGTGACTTTTGGGGGGGCCTGGGGTCTTTTTGGCTTTTGGCCAAAAGGATAAGGCTGGCTCTTTGGCCTTGAAAAAGACTTGGCTCTTGCCAAGGGAGAGAAGGCAAGAAATGATGTAAGAAAAGAAAATGAAAAAGGGAAAGGGCGGGAAAAACTCTTTGAAAATTCCCTTATAAATGGAAGAAAGAACTTTCCAGTAGGTTTAGGCATTTTGGGAACCCGAGAGAAAATCAGATTGGGAGGCAAAATAACAAAATTCAAGAAGGAGCAAGAAGTCACGTTCGGCCTTGCAAGAATCCTTCGAAAGGAGAGGAGATGTCAAAGATCTTGGAGGATTGAACAAGACGGCGTTTCTCTCGACTCCCCTAGATTACGACCGAAACATCAAGGATTCTTGCACGAGTCACAGAAAACTCACCCGATCTGGCTCTGAAAGAAGTTTTTCACCTTTGCTCTAAGGTTGTGGTCACCAGGTTAGCAACATTTCCTTAAAATCGCATGATCGTCAATTCTAATTCTACATGCTTAACAAATAGACAGTGCTTTGAATCGAGGAAATAAGTAAGGGATTTCAATTACAACTTTGATCTTTAGAATCTTAGATGTTTATATGAATGAGTATAACGACCTGCACGTGAATTTCTTTGAATTCTGTGGGTGTTAATGAACATTGATTATCATGTCTTGCATCTCTACTTCTTTGCGATTCTGTAAATGTTAATGAAAATCGATTGCCACCATGAACAGCGCATGCTGATTAGCATCATAAATCGAATTAAGCAATGTAAATGTGGCCCCCTGTTTTTGAGATGATGAGGTAGTCATTACCTCGTTCTGTACCCCTGTTCCTAGAGGCTTTAATGGAGATCCGTCCCTATCCAAAGCCATAAAGGACAGCTTCAGTATTGGAGTAGCTTTAGCAAAGAATGTGTGGCATGTCGCAACTGTAATTCTGACGAGACGACGAACTCGCTAAAATTTTTTAGATGAGAATTTTGATAGCCACCAAATTTTTATTAAAGGAAAAAGATTTGGAAAAAACCCTGACTCGAGGACGAGATTCGAAGTTCGGGAGTCGGTTACGAGTGGGGAAGGTGTTAGGCACCCCACTCGCCTATTCCGAAGAACAGTACCCTTAAACAGAGTGTGTAATTATTTGAAAATGTTTGATCCCTTTAATTAGCATGGAAATCAATACTTGACGGGGGTTAGCCTGACAGGACTTGATCCTGCTCCTACGTATTCCCCGGTGCAATGGGAAACTCAAGGCTTACGTAGTTCTAGTTTATGAGGGCTTGACCTTCAGAGATGTTTAAAAGGAAAAGTGGCATCTTGAAAAGATTGTCATTTTTGGAGGGATCTCTGGCCCACCCATGCACAAGACCCGAGGCGGCTACGACAAAGACGGGGCCTATACGTAATACCAAACGTTGGACATGATCAGGACCGCCGCGCCCCCATTTGAGCTATTGCGTGAGACCAAGAATCCTGAAGATTTTTGAAAAAAGGAGAAAAAAGAGAGCTTTTATTTTCGGGAAGGATCCATAGTCCACTCATGCACAAGACTGACGCTACTCTAAAGCAGTGGGTTCATACAAAGCACAAACGCTGGACAAAAGAGGTGAACCGCCAGCCCCCCATTTAGAGTCCGTTGCATGAGACCAAGAATCCCGAAATATTTTGAAAAAGGAAAAGGGAGCTTTTATTTTTGGGAGGATCCTCAGTCCACTTATGCACAAGACCTAAGGAGACTACAGTAGCACGGGGGTCTATACAGACTACTAAACGCTGACACAGTGATCCGCTTGGCCCCCATTTAGAGTCCGTCATGGAGACCAACAAATCCAAAATATTTTTGAAAAGTTTTGTTTTAAAGAAAAAAGAAAAAAATTGTTTTGACCATCAAGCATAGGTGTTTTGGGAAGGAAGCAATCTTATTGGAGATTTGGGGATTTATTATCAATTATGGATTTTTGGGAATTTTATTAGCATTTTGGAATTTTTGGTGATTTATTAGCATTGTGGAATTTTTGGTGATTTATTAAAATTCTCTATGAATTTTTGGTGATTTATTAAAATTTTCTATGAATTTTTGGGAATTTTATTAGCATTTTGGAATTTTTGGTGATTTATTAAAATTTTTATTTTATTTTTTATGAATTTTGGGAGAAGGCAAGGACAATTTTGGAATTTTGTGAAAGAGGAAGGGTAATTTGGTAAATTCTGATGGGTGAGGACAGGATAGGTATTTAGTGATTTGTTGAGGGCAATCCTGTAATTCTAATGGTGGGGGCAGAATAGGCATTTGATGAATTGGTCATTACAGGGGCTTGGATAGGACAGGAATTTGGGAATGTTGGCGAGGGTAAATTGGTCATCGCTTAGATAAAGGGGGGGGCGAATATTGGAAAAATAATGGAAAAGCAATCTCTAGGGCTCAAAGGCGCAACCTGGACTTTGGGAGCCAAGGCGTCATCCACTAAGCCAGCGTCCCTTTGGAGATTATAGGGGTCCATTTTAAATTTAAACCCAGCTTTTTGTTCAGCATGCTAGAGGTTGAAGATGACCACCATGAGTTTTTACGTCGACGTCCATTATAGGCCCTCATATGCTCTTATTTCTCCAGTAAATGGAGGTTACCTTGGAGTGACGGCCGGACCACGTCGGAGAGACGTTCCCGAGATGAATTCAGGACGCCCAGGTGCCCGGCATTCGGTCATCTTCCACCACAGCTCCTCTGTTTTCTCAGACTTGCGTCCTTCGAGCTTTCCCCCTGTGAGGCTGCCAGACGCCACCACTCAAGTTTCTATCCATTATTCTGCCTAGCCTCCAATACCTCGACGTCGAATTCTTATGTACGGGGGTAGTTATTTAATTCAGAGTGTTTGGTTATTCAGGGGAGGGATACTACCTCTGTTTCTCACTGCAAATGCCACAAGCCTCTAAGTGCCTTAGTCATTGGTGAGCCTGAATCGTGTCATGGATCATTTTACCCGATCAACCTATTTGGACTCCTTTAGGTTCAGTTCCCCCCCTCCTCCCCGCAATTTACCCCTACGTTCATTGAATCCAAGTATCATCATCTATGACGTTCAGTGTACATGGATCCCTACGCATCTGGAGGACGCTTAGCAACTGTGAGCCTAGATTTCAGCTTTCACAATCCATTCACAAACAATCAATTTGGATTTTATATCTTCTAAATTACCAATCCAGCAAACATGATAAGCAGATTAACGCGTAAAGATCTATTCGGATTTATCGACATGAATATCATCCATAAACTCATCCTCAATTAATCATGTATTTTATTTAACTCTATCCAAATTTCCTTTCAGGCATGCGATGCGATCATCATTTTCTTAAGGCAAGCAGTGTGTGAAAGCAGAGGATTCAAAGAAATCTAGCCTTAGGTGCGGCGCGAGTAATCCTCCTTCACAATGCCTTGATCTCACCCTTTTTCGAGGAAGCGAGGCACCAAGAGTTCCTTGTTCTGAGCAATCTCAAAAATGAAAAATCCCCCAAAAACCTTCGCACCAGACCTACTTATAGGCCTCCCCCAAATCGAAAACTCTTTTTTATTTTCTTACAAACAATTTCCTTTTTAAATTTTCATATTTTCTGATTTTAATTTCTTTCTTGAATTTCTTTTCTTTATTTTTTTCATATTTTAATTTATTTAATTTTCTTTTTGATTTTTCCTAATTAATTTTCAGTTTTCGATTTTTTATTTTTCTTTTAATTTTATTATTCCGGTTTCCATTTTCATTTTTTTCTGATTTTATTTTCAATTTTTCAGATTTTAATAATTTTCCAGATTTTCTATTTTTTTCTTTTTCTTATTTTATTTTCAATTTTTCGGATTTTAATAATTTTTCCAGATTTTCAATTTTTTGTTTTTCTTACTTTTGATTAATTTTCCTTTTCATTTTTATCCAATTTTCCATAATATCTTTTTTTATTCGATTTTAATTTTCTTTTTCGCTTTCTTTTAATTTAATTTTTCGTGAATTTTATTTTTTATTTTCTGATTTTTTTCTTTCGTTTGAATTTAATTTTTCCTGAATTTTTATTTTTATTTTCTGATTTTGATTTTTTATTCTTTTTCTCGATTTTCTCATTTCCTGCATTCAATTTTCTGATTTTTTTAATTTTACTTTAATTTTCTATTTTTCTTAAACTTTCCAGAATTAATTTTCTGATTTTTTTAATTTTACTTTTAATTTTCTATTTTTCTTAAACTTTCCAGAATTCATTTTTTCTTCGATTTTTCGATTCGAATTTTAAATTTGTTTTTTTTTTTATTTCTTGAATTTTATTTTTTTTTATTTTTATTATTTTTTTTTCTTCCTTTTTTATCTTTTTTAATTTCTTTTTCGATATTTCTTTTTTTATTTCGTTTTCTTATTTTTTATTATTTTGTGTTTTCTTTTTCCCAAAATTCAATTTATCTTTACATTTGTTGTTTTTTTTGTTTTTTTTTATTGTTTAATTTTGATTTTCCGTGGTGCCTTTTCTTCCCTCATTTTCTCTGTTTTTCTGCTTTCTTTTTTTAATTATTTTTTTATTATTATTTTTAATTAAAGTTTTTCCTTTTACTAATTTGTTTAAATTAGATTAATTAATTTTAGGGGACCCCTGACGATAATTGGGTGTTTTCATATGGCAACATCACGTTTGGTGGTTCGCCAAGTGTTGAACCAGGAGGAACAAGAGGGAGAGGGGAGGAGAGCATGAGACGGCCGTTAAATCCCTTTCAATTGTTGGCAAGCCACTTGTTCCGACCTTAGCACGCTAACGGACGGAAGACCAATACCCTAGCCCGCTTTCCTATGAACTCCTATGCACTTGGTGCATCCTCATGCTCGCAAGCAGCTTTCCTATGCACTCAATGAAGGCAATCGCAAAACCAGGGCTTCCGTTTGGTCCAGGAGAGCACCGATCAAATGTACCCTCACTGACCACCCGACCTTGACCTCAACCATGCATCGTTGTGCGACATTCATTGAGACACACCCGCCATCCACGTTACCAAAGACGATTAAGCGAATGGCTTAGCTCTGGATTGCACCAGAAACAAAGCCATGCACTCAAGGCGTGGCATACTTCCAGGGGGAGCCAGGCGTGAAGGGGCATTCAAGACATTGCGAATTAGAGAAGAAAGCCCATGCAGGAGAGAAGGGTATACTCTGGTGTGTTGAATAAGGCCAATTGAGACTCAGCTAAAATATAGGGGAGGGACCAGATTTGGGTTTTATTTTAAACCAGCAAGATATGAGGCAAAGAATGGATAGCTGTTGGTCGAGCTCCTCGCCATACCCCCGTGAGGATCGAATCCTCCAGAGGCAATTTCCTTTCTTCAAGGAAGGCCAAACACCAAGCCGCCTAAGCCTCGTAAAGCAGTAATCAGTCCGGGCGAGCCACTCAAACTCCCTTCAAGCCGCAAAGCCATGAAATGCGTAAGGAGACAAAGGAGAGTTATGGTGGGGGCCACAGAAAATTTTCATTAAAAGACCCTGCACTTCACATACCCTACACTTCACCGATTTACACTTAGACCCATGCACTTTGCAAATCTATAACTGAGCCCTAGATTTCTATCATTTGCTCTTATATTTGCATACTCATCCCTCCATTTCTTATATTTGCATATTGCCCCCATATTCTGATAAATTGCAAATTGACCCCTTTATTCTCCCAAAATTCAAAAAATTATTTTCTACAAAATTCCTTTATTCTTCAAAAATTCAAAAAATTATTTTTCTACAAAATTCTTTATTCTCCCAAAATTCAAAAAATCATTTTCACAAAATTTCATTTTTCTCAAAATTCAAAAACATCATTTTCAACAAAATTCCTTTATTCTTTAAAATCTTCCAAAAAATCATTTTCTACAAAATTCCTTTATTCTTCAAAATTCAAAAAAATCATTTTCTACAAAATTCCTTTATTCTCCCAAAATTCAAAAATCATTTTCTACAAAATTCCTTTATTCTCCCAAAAATTCAAAAAAAATCATTTTCTACAAAATTCCTTTTATTCTCCCAAAATTCAAAAATCATTTTCTACAAAATTCCTTTATTCTTCAAAAATTCAAAAAATCATTTTCTACAAAAATTCTTTTATTCTTCAAAATTTAAAAAATCATTTTCTAGAAAATTCCTTTATTCCTCAAAAATTCAAAAATCATTTTCTACAAAATTTCCTTTTTCCCAAAATTCAAAATATCCATTTTTTACAAAATTCATTTATTCTCCCAAAATTCAAAAAATCATTTTCTACAAAATTCCTTTTTATTCTCCAATTCAAAAAAATCATTTTCTACAAAATTCCTTTATTCTCCCAAATTCAAAAAAATCATTTTCTACAAAATTCCTTTTTTTCTCAAAATTCACAAAAAAAATCATTTTCTACAAAATTCCTTTATTCTTGAAAATTCAAAAAATCATTTTCTACAAAATTTCTTTATTCTCCCAAAATTCAAAAAATCATTTTCTACAAAATTCCTTTATTCTCCCAAAAATTCAAAAAATCATTTTCTACAAAATTCCTTTATTCTTCAAAAATTCAAAAAAAATCATTTTCTACAAAACTCCTTTTATTCTTCCGAAAATTCGAAAATCATTTTGTAAAAATTCTTTATTCTTCAAAAATTCAAAAATCATTTTCTACAAAAATTCCTTTATTCTCCCAAAATTCAAAAATCATTTTCTACAAAATTCTTTTATTTTCCCAAAATTCAAAAATCATTTTCTACAAAATTCCTTATTCTCCCAAAAATTCAAAAAATCATTTTCTAAAAAATTCCTTTATTCTCCCAAAAGTCAAAAAAATCATTTTCTACAAAAATTCCTTTATTCTCCCAAAAAGTCAAAAAAATCATTTTCTACAAAATTCCTTTATTCTTCAAAAATTCAAAAAATCATTTCTACAAAATTCCTTTTTTCCCAAAATTTATAAAATCATTTTCTACAAAATTCCTTTGTTTCTTGAAAATTCAAAAAATCATTTTCTACAAATTCCTTTATTCTCCCAAAATTAAAAAATCATTTTCTACAAAATTCATATATCCAGAAATTCAAAAAATCATTTTCTTAAAATTCCTTTATTCCTCGAAAAATTCAAAAATTCATTTTCTACAAAATTCTTTTTCTCCAAAATTTAAAAAAATTCTTTTTCCACAAATTCCTTTATTCCCCAAAAATATAAAATCACATCCATTTCTTTAAATCAGGTTTAGTCCATTAATTCAACTTCAATCAAATTCAATAAAACCAAGTTTTTCTTTCTTTCGAATAAAGATAAAGGGTAATTCTCCGCTCTCAAACTTAAATCAAGTTTAATTCTCCCTCCAATTACTCCCGGCCCCTTCTTTAGTTTCCAAATCGAGCCATTTTTTTCTCACTTTTATTAGGTTCAAATTAAAAGCTCTTTTTTCAAATATCTCAAGATCTTTTGGTCTCACGCAACAGGCTCTAAACGAGGAACTAGTGGTTCACCTGGTATTCAACGTTAAAAAGTCTCGTATAGGCCCCCGTCGCCGTAGCCGCCGGACTCAGGTACGAGCCGATTAAAGTGGTCCTTTCAAAAATGAAAATCTTCTTTAAAAATATCATTTGCCCTTTGAATATCTCTCAAGGTCAAGCTCACAACCGGGAACTACGTAAGCCTTGAGTTTCCCATTGCACCGGGGAATACGTAGGAGCAGGATCAAGTCCTGTCAGGCTAACCTCCATCAACCTATTTATTTTCACATAAATTAAGGGATCAAATGATTTTCAAATAACACACTCAGTTTAGGGTATGGTCTTCTAAGCAGGCTGAGCGGGTGCCTAACACCTTCCCCACTGTGAACCGACTCCCGAACCTAAATCTCATCCTCGAGTTAGGGTTTTTCCAAATCTTTTTCCCTTAAATAAAAATTTGGTGGCACCTCCACTTTAAAATAAAATTCATTTTTTCTGATTTTTCTGATTCCAGAATTTTAAATTTCTTTTTCTTTTAATTCTTTAATTTTATTTTATTTTATTTTTTTTAATTTCCTTTTAATTCTTCCTTTTTTTATCTTTTTTAATTTCTTTTTCTGATATTTCTTTTTTTTTATTTCAATTTCTGATTTTTTATTATTTTTTGTTTCTTTTTGCCAAAATTCAATTTATCTTTACATTTGTTGTTTTTTTTTTTTTTTTTATTGTTTAATTTTGATTTTCCCTGGTTCCTTTTTACTTCCCTCATTTTCAGTTTTTCTCAGTTTCTTTTCTTTTTTTATATTTTTTTTATTATTATTATTTATATATTTTTTAATTAAAGTTTTTCCTTTTGTAATTTACATTGTTTAAATTAGGTTAATTAATTTTAGGGACTCCTGACGAATTGGGTGTTTACAGCTTGCTTCTTACTTATTCCCCGCCCGATAATGCGAGGGACACTGGATTATCGGGATAGGGAATGAGTAAAGACGTGAACAGATTACGTCTGAGGCTTCTCGGTAAGCCCTGGATTTGCTTGCGTGACCTGACTAGGCTGTGGATACTGCAGACGTGCAGATGAGACGATGCGAAACGAGTGTGAGCAAAGGATAGAGAGTCTAGGCGGGCCTTGTTTGGTTGGACAAGGCGGGAGAGGAGTCAAACGACCCAACATGGAGGCCAGAATGCAGAAAGTGGGCTTGAGCGTGGCTCGACACCATAGGCCAAGGGTGTAGAATTTAAACATGCAATGGCGTACGACATGGGCCGAGGATGCAGAATTTAAACTAGACAACATAGGCCTGAAAGCAGTAAAAGAATGAATGTAAAGATGCAATGGCCTGACAACATAGGCCGGAAAGCAGTAAGCTAAGCTAGATGGTGGCCTGACAACATAAGCCCGAGTGCGCAGGTTAACTAGGTGGCGGCCTGACAACATAGGCCTGAAAGCATTAAATCTAAACTAGGTGGCGGCCTGACAACATAGGCCTGAAAGTAGTAAATCTAAACTAGATGGTGGCCTGACAACATAGGCCTGAAAATAGTGAAAGATGCAATGGCCTGACAACATAGGCCGGAAAGCAGTAAATCTAAACTATGTAGCGTTCGACAACATAGGCCCGAAAGCGCAAATCTAAACTAGATGGTGGCCCGACAACATAGGGCCCGAGCGCAAATTTAAACCAGATGGCGGCCTCGACAACATAAGCCCGAGCGTAAATCTAAAAACTAGGTGGGCCGACAACATAGGCCCGAAAGCAGAATCTAAAACTAGACTATGGCCCGACAACATAGGCCTGAAAGCAGTAAATCTAAACTAGACGGTGGCCTGACAACATAGGCTTGAAAGCAGTAAATCTAAACTAGATGGTGGCTTGACAACATAGGACTGAAAGCAGTAAATCTAAACTAGGTGACGGCCTGACAACATAGGCCTAAAAGCAGTAAATATGAACTAGACGGTGGCCTGACAACATAGGCCTGAAAGCAATAAATCTAAACTAGATGGTGGCCTGACAACATGGGCTTGAAAGCGTAAAGAATGAAGCATGTTACATGGCTCGACAACATAGGCCCGAGCAAGAAATCTAAAACTAGACTCCGTGGCCTAACAACATAGGCCCGAAAGGAATCTAAACTAGATGGTGGCCCGACAACATAGGCCCGAAAGCAAGAAAGGAATGAAGCATGTTGGTGGCCCGACAACATAGGCCCGAAAACATTAAATCTTAAAAACTAAGACGGCGGCTCGACAACATGTGCCCGGGTGTAAAGAATCTAAACTAGATGGTGGCCCGACAACATAGGTTTGAAAGCAAGACTTGAACATGCCATGGGATGGCCTATCGGGTTAGCGCCGAGGGAGAATGTTGACTTCTTTTGTGTAGACTCGATTCCCAACTTTCCTCTAGCACTGATCGTATTCTTCAGAGTGAGCTAGACTTCGTGAATTGCTTGCTTCTTTTCTCTCTTTTACAGGCAGATCGTTTGCGTGCACCATTCTTTTAAGAGATAAGATTTTAATCAGTAAGAACTTGCAGTTAAGAAATTTCAACATACTCCGACTTTGAACAGCCAGTAATAGTAATCGCCATTCAAAATTTAAGCGATTGCATTTTGCAATAAACAGTTAGATAAAATAAAATACAAATACAGACGTATGGCAAGAAAATTTCAAGATGATCAAAATGATGCAGTTGTTTTATGGCTAACCGTCCGATTTGGTGGCATGGTTTCTAGTGGGATGCCTCTGAGACGGTCAGTGCTAGTATTGTACTTTGGCGACATCTTCATATGCTGCCAACCCAACTTCTGAAGAAACAAAATTTTGCCCCAGTTTATTCAGCTTGCCCCGGACCAATCTTGAACCTCTCATTTTACTTTGGTCGAACCCAGTTCTGTTCATCACTTTTTAGAACCTCGGATATTTGCCAATTTTGCCCCAGTATAAGGACCAGATCGTCATTTAATTGTTGGTTTGCCTCAGTGTGAATGGAGACTGCCTGTCGTTCCTTTTTTAGCTTTTTTTAGCTAAAGGGATCGGCTCCCAGCAATTTCCCCATCATTCATTTTATCGGTGCCGCTTTGCCCCGGTTTTTGCCTAGGTTGTTTTCACAGATTCTCGACCGAGCGAGCTTTTTCTGCTTGACTCACCTTAACTTTTGCCTAGGCCGCCCTTGCGGGTTTTCGACCTAGCGGGCCTTTTTATGCTCGAATTACTCTAACTTTTGCCTTGGCCGCCCTTGAGGGTTTTCGACCTAGCGGGCCTTTTTATGCTTGAATTGCCCTAACTTTTGCCTAGGCCGCCCTTGCGGGTTTTCGACCTAGCGGGCCTTTTTATGCTTGAATTGCCCTAACTTTTGCCTAGGCCGCCCTTGCGGGTTTTCGACCTAGCGGGCCTTTTTATGCTTGAATTACCCTAACTTTTGCCTAGGCCGCCCTTGCGGGTTTTTGACCTAGCGGGCTTTTGCTCTAGGCATAATATTTCTTGACGGTATCCGAATTGATAGGGTTAGGCAAGTCTTTCCCGTCCATGTCGGCCAGGATTAAGGCGCCTCCGGAGAAAGCCTTCTTGACTATATAAGGTCCATGGTAGTTTGGAGACCACTTCCCTTGTAGCGCTTTCGCAGGCAAAGAATCTTCCGATCACCAAATCTCCTTCCCGGAACTCCCCGAGATGAACCTTCTTATCGAATGCTTTCTTCATTCTTCTTTTTGGTATAAGCTTGCCAAGTCATGGCATATTGCCGCCAACCTTTTTTCTTCAATTAAGTTCAATTGGTCCATCCGGGCCTGAACCCATTCGGCTTCCTCCAACTTAGCATCCGTCAAGGCTCTCAACGAAGGGATTTCCACTTCAATTGGGAGCACAGCTTCCATCCCGTATACTAGTGAGAATGGCGCTGTCTCAAAGAGGATGCGCGGGACGAGGGTCCGATATGCATGTAATGCATAAGGAAGCATTTCATTCCATTCTCGGTATGAAAGCACCATTTTTTGGATGATCTTCTTGATATTTTTATTGGCCGCCTCGACCGCTCCGTTCATCTTCGGTTGGTAGGGGGATGAGTTGTGATGTTGGATCTTGAATTGGCTGTATAGTTCCTGTAAACACCCATTTATGTCCGAGGCTCCCAATTATTTAATTAATCAGAAAAAAATTGAACATAAAAAATATTAAAACAGAATATTAAAACAGAAAATAGAAAACAGAAAACAGAAAACAGAAAACAGATAAAAGTCATTTAGTTTTTTTAACAACCAAGTAAAAAATATATAAAAATTTATAATAATAAACTAAATTGAAATCTGAAAATTCTGAACAAAAAGAAAAATAAATAAAATAAAAGAAAAATAAAAAATGTTGAATAAATAAGTAGAATAAATAAATAAAAGCTGATTATGAAAAATAAGGCTGAAATAATAAAAATAATAATAATAAAAAATAAAAACAGAAATAAAATGAAAATTATTAGAAGAAGTTTTGAAAAGAAAATCTTAATTTTTCTGCTTTTTGGAAAATTTGAAAAAGAGGCCAAAACGAAATGCAAGGGAGAAAGAAATTAGAAGCAAAAAAGGAGAGGGCCTGTAAAAAACGAAGGGAAAGACTGGAAGGGGTCGGCACTTTCTGAGGTATAAACAATTTGATTTCTCTGGAGCACGGGGATTTCTGGAATCCAGCATCTTGAAGTGGCGCCGAAACTTGATCAGATTCAAGAAAACAGCATCTAGTTTCGGTGATCAAGAATTGTCAAGAACCATTAGCTCTAGCTCTCTGCGTGTGACTAATTCGGCTAGGGGGTTTTTCATTTCTTCAAAAATCTTGGGGAAGAAGTCGAATTGGGATCGCTATCGCTCTCTGGATCCAGAGGCCAAAGAGAAAGAAAGTCCGAGCAGATTTTCTCATAGCGCTTTGGAAGAGATTCAAGATCCACGCCATTTCACTTCGCCTTGACCGATCAAGTGGAACTCGGCAATTCCAGAAACGAATCGAGAAAAAGTCCTTCAAGAAACGCTTTCCTTGGCTGGATTTTCAGGTACGATTTTTAATCACCTTCCTGTATATTGATTCGAACAATGCTACGGTTTCCTGCTTATGTTTATATGTTTGCCTAGTTCACTGATTAGAATTCAGGAGAGATTGTTGTTAAATAAACCTCAAAATTCTCTGAACTGTTGTTATTACCGATCGCGAGCTGAATTTTGTTCATAATACTCTCGTTAAACTAGAATCGAATCATGCAATTATTGAAAAGATAGTTCTGCATTTCTCTTCCCAAGGATTGCAAAAAGTCGTTTCACTCTATTCCTATCAAATATGATGAAGTATCCCATACTCGTAAAATTTGCGCCAAAGACTAGAACCAGAACGTGTGGATTCTATTAAATGATAAGCGTACTTCCTTGTGAATTTGATTCGGCCGATCGCCTGTATATGAATTCATTGGCCATTGTCCCCCAAACCTTAATTACCGAATAGCCCTTATCTTTTCCCCTAATGCCTAACATATCCCCCACACCTCAATTACCAAACAGCCCTGGATCTTTTCCCCTAATTCCTAACATGTCCCCCACACCTCAATTACCCAACAACCCTTATCTTTTCCCCTAATGCCTAACATGTCCCCCATACCTCAATTACCAAACAGCCCTTGGTCTTTTCCCCTAATTCCTAATAGACCCCACAGCCTGAAATTACCTCATCGCCCCTAGGGAATTCAGATAATTCCCAATAGGTCCCATATCCTGAAATTACCATTTTACTCTTAAGGAATTCTGTTAATCCCTATTCTGTCCCCCAAATTATAAAATTTCCAGAAATTAATAAAAAATTACAAAAATCCAGAAAATTAATAAAAATTCTAAAATTACAGAAAATTAACAGAAAATTCAAAAATTTCCAGAAATTAATAAAAAATTACATAAATCCAGAAAATTAATAAAAATTCTAAAATTACAGAAAATTAACAGAAAATTCAAAAATTTCCAGAAATTAATAAAAATTAAAAATTTCCAGAAATTAATAAAAATTACAAAAATCCAGAAAATTAATAAAAATTCTAAAATTACAGAAAATTAATAAAAATTAAAAAATTTCCAGAAATTAATAAAAAATTACAAAAATCCAGAAAATTAATAAAAATTCTAAAATTACAGAAAATTAACAGAAAATTCAAAATTTTCCAGAAATTAATAAAAATTAAAAATTTTCCAGAAATTAATAAAAAATTACAAAATCCAGAAAATTAATAAAAATTCTAAAATTACAGAAAATTAACAGAAAATTCAAAAATTTCCAGAAATTAATAAAAAATTACAAAAATCCAGAAAATTAATAAAAATTCTAAAATTACAGAAAATTAACAGAGAATTTAAAAATTCCAGAAAATTAATAAAAATTCTAAAATTACAGAAAATTAACAAAAAATTCAAAAATTTCCAGAAATTAATAAAAATTAAAAAATTTTCAGAAATTAATAAAAAGTTACAAAAATCCAGAAAATTAATAAAAATTCTAAAATTACAGAAAATTAACAGAAAATTCAAAAATTTCCAGAAATTAATAAAAAATTACAAAAATCCAGAAAATTAATAAAAATTCTAAAATTACGGAAAAATTACAGAAAATTTAAAAATTCCAGAAATTAATAAAAAATTCAAAATTTTTTTTTTTTTCTAAAATTCCTAAATAACTCGTAAAAATTCTATAATTCCTAAATAAATTCAAAATTATCAAGTATTCTCATAAAATCACTTAATTGATGAATTTCCCCAAAATTTCTAATACTTGTGTCTTGCTCATTTTATTCGTCGTTTTTCAAAATAAAAAATCTTGTTTTGCAATTCTTAATCTCACGCGACGAGCTCTACGCACGAACTGGTAGCTTTTTCTGCTGTTCGTTGTTTAGAGATTCGTATGGGTCCAAGTGCAGCCGCAGTTGTCTTGAGCCCTGTGCATACGTGGATCAGGATCGCCTTCCTAAAAGTAGTTTTCAAAAAATAGTCAAGCCATTTTACTTTCCAAGTAGCTCCAAAGGTCATCGAGCACATTTCCAACACTCTTTCAAACACTTTCGAAAGTCAAGCTTTCAAAACATAACCAGAACTACGTAAGCCTTGAGTTTCCCATTAAACTGTGGAATACGTAGGAGCAAAAGATCAAGTCCCGTCAAAGAACCTCCATCAAGTATTTATTTTCACTCTAATAAAAGGGATCAAACTATTTTCAAATAATCACACACTCAGTTTAAGGGTACTGTTCTTCGGAACAGGCGAGTAGGGTGCCTAACACCTTCCCTACTCGTAACCGACTCCCGAACCTAAATCTCATCCAGGGTTTTTCCAAATCTTTTTCCCTTAAATAAAAATTTGGTGGCGACTCCACATCATCAAAACAATTCATTTTAAAATTTTAACGAGTTCGTCGTCTCGTCGGAATTACGGTTGCGACAGTTCCGACATCATCTTATTGTTTAGATTGGAGCCATTTTCTATGATGAGCTTGCTAGGCAGTCCATATTGGCCAATCAATTCTCTCTTCACGAATCTGACTACCACATTATGAGTCACACTAGCATATGAGGCAGCCTCGACCCATTTGGTAAAGTAGTCAATGGCCACCAGTATGAAACGGTGTCCATTAGATGCCTTGGGTTCAATTGGGCCGATGACATCCATCCCCCACATAGCAAATGGCCAAGGTGATGATAGCACATTCAACACCGTGGCCGGCATGTGGACATTATCTGCATACACCTGGCATTTGTGGCAGGTTTTGACATGTTTGTAACAATCGGCTTCCATGGTCAGCCAATAATATCCGGCTCTAAGGATTTTCCTTGCCATGGCGTGTCCGTTAGCGTGAGCGCCGAAGGACCCTTCATGAATTTCTTTTAGAATCTTGTCGGCTTCTGCTACGTCTATACACCTGAGCAGAACCATGTCATGATTCCTTTTGTACAAGATTTTTCCGTTGAGGAAGAAACCTGCGGCCAGTCTTCGTAGGGTCCTCTTGTCATTTTCCGACGCCTCGGCTGGGTATTCTTTATTTTTCAAGAATTGCTGGATGTCGTGATACCAGGGCTTCCCGTCTGGTTCTACCTCCACTACTTGACAAAATGCCGATCTGGAGGCGATGTTGATGCGGATGAGAGGCATATTTTCTTCTCACCCGATTTCAAACATAGACGATAATGTGGCTAGGGCATCAGCCAACTGATTGTCCTCCCACAGTATATATGAGAAGGTAACCTCCTCAAAATATTCTAGCAATTCCTGGAGGCGAGCTTGATAAGGCACCAGCTTTGCATCTCTAGTCTCCCATTCCCCCTTGACCTGGTGGATGACCAAATCTGAATCCTCAAAGACCTCTAGACACTTTACCTTAGCTTCGATTGCGGCTTGAATCCCTAAAATACAAGCTTCATACTCCGCCACATTGTTTGTGCAATCAAAAGCTAGTCGGGCGGTGATGGGTATATACTGTTTTTCTGGGGAAATCAGTATAACTCCTATACCATGGCCCATCATATTAGATGCGCCGTCGAACAACATCATCCATTTTTCTCCCTCGGCCCTCTCTTCTTCATTAAAGATTTCCATCAGGTCCTCATTAGGAAATTCCGGCTGCATAGCCTAGTAATCTTCTAGGGGTTGTTGGGCCAAATATTCGGCGAGTACATTGCCTTTGACAGATTTCTGGGTCACATACAGGATATCATATTCCGAAAGCATCATCTACCACTTCGCAATCCGCCCTGACAATGTAGGCTTCTCGAATATGTACTTGATCGGATCCATCCTGGGTATTAGCCACGTGGTGTGGCTGAACATGTATTGCCTCAGGCGGTGTGCCGCCCATGCCAAGGCGCAGCAGGTTCGTTCTAGTAAGGAATATCTGACCTCGCAGCTCGTGAATTTCTTACTCAAGTAGTATATTTCCTGCTCCTTTCTCCCGGATTCATCGTGTTGACTGAGCACATAACCCATCAATTGGTCTGTCACCGTCAGATACAAAATTAGCGGTCTCCCCGAGACTGGCGGTACCAGGACCGGCGGGTTCTGTAAGTAGGTTTTGCGCAATAGCTTAAAGATCGGCTCGCATGTCGCTGTCAACTGGAAGATAAACCGGGAGATGTAATTGAGTCTTCCTAAGAAGCCTCGGATCTCCTTCTCAGTTTTTGGAGCTGGCATGTCTATGATTGTCCGAGCTTTGTTAGGATCGACCTCGATGCCTCTTTCACTAACGATGAAGCCCAATAACTTCCCTGATTTGACCCCGAAGGTACACTTGGCTGGGTTCAGTCGTAGCTGGAACTTCCGCAGCCTTTCAAACAGCTTCCGGAGGTCTGTGAGATGGTCGCCTTCTGTCCGGGATTTGGCGATCATATCATCCACGTAGACTTCTATCTCCTTATGGATCATATCATGGAACAGTGTTACCATGGCCCTTTGATAAGTTGCCCCAGCATTTTGCAATCCAAAGGGCTTGACCTTATAACAAAAGGTTCCCCAAGCTGTAATGAAGGTGGTCTTTTCTCTATCTTCTTTGGCCATCTTCATCTGATTATAGCCTGAGAACCCATCCATGAATGAGAAGTAGGAGAATCAGGCGTTGTTATCGACCAAAGACATCGATGCTGGGAGCGGAAAATCATCTTTCCGTCGGCACGATCGAGATCTCTCGTAGTCCTACGCATATCCGGATCTTTCCATCCTTTTTTGGGGACCTGATTACGTTGGCAACCCACTCAAAGGTAATTTGTAATGGCCAAGAAACCGGGCTACAACCGTTTCACTTCCTCCCGATTTTCAGTGGACATCTCCTAAGCCATCCTCCTTAGCTTCTATTTGACCGGCACACATCCGGCTTTCATAGGCAACTTGTGCTCTACTATGGAGGTATCCAAACCCGGCATGTCTTGATAAGACCAGGCAAAGATATCACTATAGTCTTGTAAGAGCGAGATCAACCGCTCGCGATTGTCTCCTGTGATGAGCGTGCCTATCTTGACCTTTCTTCTGTCTTCCTTGATCCCCAAGTTAACCAAATCAGTAGGCTCCTGATGAGGTTCGATCACTTTGGATTCGCGTTCCACCAATCTCAACATCTCGTCGGTGGGTTCACATTCAAACTCTGCCTCTTCATCGGCCGGATTGGCAACACAATTGAAATCGCCTAATACAATACTAGCACTGTAGTCACACGGCGGTTTTTTGTCAGATCTGCGAATTGGGGTGCAAAGGAAAGAATAAGATACGCAAATTTAGTATGGGGAGCATATTAGGGAGAAGAAGGGAAGATTTTTTTTGGGCAATGTAACTGTATTTCATTTATCAAAACAGATATATACAAAATGTTTATGCTTTGAAACAAAATTTTGATATGACAATTACAAAATTACATTTGAACTGAACTAAAAGTTAGAGGTAGGTCAAAAATTTCCCAATTAGTCGCCTTTGTCCCAAGGTGGGTCGTCACTGTGTCTTCAATGTTGATTGGCCTTTCTCCATCAATGGCCGCAATCAAATCTGAGCTCTCGAAGCCGGCACTCCGGAAGCTTTGAGAGATATGGCACAGAGGGACCTTTCGTGCACTGGACCTTGACATTCTGTCTTCCTCAGTGGGCTCATATCCTAGCCCATATCGCCGCCGGTTCTTGTTCAATGACAGAGGCTGAGACAAGCCACTATTGTTTTGCCCCAGTTTATCGCCGGGCTTGAACCCATTTTGTAACATCACCCGAGCCATCATCATGAGGGCTTTTGGGGGCTGCTTTCGATCAACCACCTCTCCCTCCTTGATAGTGGTGACATTGGAAACTTCCAAGGCTTGGAAGTGTGTTTTCAAAGCCTCTTCCGCCGCCTCGATGTAGGGAGGGTTGGTGGGTTTACTGACCAAGTAATCTTCCTCTGCTGAGACGATAATCAACTTATCGTCTATGATAAACTTCAACCTCTGGTGCAGGGTCGAGGGGACTGCCTTGGCAGCATGGATCCAGGGCCTACCTAACAAGCAGCTGTAGGCTGGTTGAATATCCATGATTTGGAAAGTGGTATTGAAGATTACCGGTCCAATCTGGACTGGCAGGTCCACCTCGCCTATGACCTCTTTCTAGATCCATCAAAGGCCCTTACCACCGTTGAACTCGGCCTTATGAGGATCCCCTCGTGCGGCAACTTTGATAGCGTCAGTTGAGGCATTACATTTAGTGAGGAACCATTGTTTATCAGAACCCTGGCTAGAATATGGTCCAGGCACTTAACGGATATGTGCAGTGCCTTATTGTGTCCGGCTCCCTCATCTGGAATCTCTTTATCAGCAAAAGTGAGGAAGTTGTTGGCAGTGATATTGCTAGCAATCCCCTCAAATTTGTCCACCGAGATGTTGTGGACTACGTGAGCCTCGTTAAGTACCTTCAGTAGTACTTTCCGGTGGGGCTCAAAATTCATCATGAGGGCTAGCAGTGATATTTTGGCAGGTATGCAGTTGAGTTGCTCAATCATCACAGACTTCGTCTGCTTCTGATTATTCCGAGGAATTCACTGTCTTCCCCGTAGACAAGCTTTTTACCTCTTTTTCTACCTGTCTTCTACTAGTTTCCGGCTCGGGACCTGCCAATATCGCCTCTCCACAAGGCGGTTCTCCTCTTTTCTCAGTAAGGGAGTAGATACGACCACTTCTGGTCATACCTCCGATGCCGGCTATGTTCACCACGTCTGGAGTAGAGCTCGTCGTGGCCTCAGACCTTGGTCCCTCTTCTACTTTCCCACTACAGACGTCCACGTCATACTTCCAAGGCACCGCTTGGTTGCTTTGGTACGGGAAAGGCCCAGGAACCTTTATCACCACAGGTCTCATACCGAATGACCAGAGGCCTGGGATGCTCCAAAGGGGATTCATTGACCATATAGACTTCTTCCTCCACCTCAATGCAATTCACTAACGGTCCCGCTCCTCCATGGTTTGGCAGCGGGTTGTTCCCCACGCTGGGTGCATCTTTTTCGAAATTTAGCCACTTGGCATTGATTAGCTTCTGGACCTTATGTTTCAAGGCCAGACAATTTTCTGTGGAGTGCCCCACCGTTCCAGCATGATAATCGCATTTGGCTTTTGGATTATACCACTTCGAGTACGGGGGTTCTAGTGGCTTCATGGGGACCAGTGCAATTAGAGAGTTCTGAATTAGTCGGGGCAGCACTCCGAATAACTCATTGGGATTGGGTCGAATTTCACCATTTTCCTTGGGTTATTTGTTTTCTATGAAGGTGGGTTGAAGTTGGTATTTGGTGTCCATGGTCTGGGGGGTTGTTGGAATGTAGGTTGTGGAGGAAAGGGTGATTGTTGAGGAAAGGTTTGTGGGGGTGGAGTCATGTGTGGAGGGTTTGATTGGAATGGAGTAGGTGGGTTGATATGAAGGTTGGGTTGTGGCTATCATATTTGGAGGTGTTTGGAACTGTGTTTGGTATGGTATTTGGTAGTTGGAAGGAATGATGGTAGGTTGGTACGTGGGTGGACCATGGTCGTCTGCTGAGGTCACCAAATATGATGGGTTTCACCTCTTCTTCTTCCATGGACCATTTGCCGGCTTTTTCCCCGTTCGTGCCGCTAATTGTTGTGAATAATCTTTCCACCTGCGTAGGCCGCTCTCAATACGTTCTCCGATCAGCACCATATCGGAGAAATTGGACACACTGCCCACCATTTTGTCATAAAAAGGAGCCGGAAGGGTCTCCATGAAAGTGCTGATCATTTCACGATCCAACAGGGGTGGTTGGACTTGAGCGGCTAGCTCCCTCCACCGTTGGGCGTATTCTTTAAAGGACTCAATTTTCTTCTTCATCATGTTTTGCAGCTGAGTCCGGTCGGGAGCTATCTCCATGTTGTATTTATACTGCTTGAGGAAGGCATTAACCAAGTCCTTCCAACAGCGGATATGTGACCTCTCTAGCTGGGTATACCAACTAGCCGCCGCTCCAACCAAACTATCTTGAAAACAGTTGATGAGCAGCTTATCATTATGGGAGTGTGAGGCCATTTTTCGGCAATACATGGTTAGATGACTCTTCGGGCAGTCGGTCCCCTTATACTTTTCGAACTCGGGGGTCTTGAATTTGGGGGGAATGATGACGTCAAGCACGAGGCAGAGGTCGGAGGCCTCTACTGTTCCATATCCGCCCCCTTCGATGGCGCGGACCCTCTCTTCCAGATGTTGCCACCTCCCTCCAAGGTGGGCTTCTTGGTCAGCTGGCCTTGGCCATGGTTCATTTAACGACTAGCCAATGTGGTGAGGTGCGGCATAGGATCCCTCGGTTCTTGCAGCAAGACCGTATGGGTGTGATTGGGTGAGGGCTCATAGATGGGTGGCGACCTGCACCGAGTATGTGGGGTCCTCGGTAATGGTCGTGTTCATGTAGGTGTAATCAGGGTTGGTGTGAGGTGGATACGTGTTTGGCTGATTGGTGTGAGGAGGGAAGGATGGGTTCATACGTGGGGGGAAGGCAGAGGAGGTGTTTAGGTTGTAAGGGTAGGGTGGTGGGTTCATTTGTGTTGAGTATGGGTGTGATGGATAGCCGGTGGTGTTAGCTGGGGGGAGATATGTTGGTGGGTTAAGGTGGTGAGGATGGGTGGTATGGTCGTTGTATGGAAGCCCAGTGGGGAGATTTGGGTGGTATTGGTGAGAGGTGGGAATGTGGAGTGGAAGTGCGTTGGGGTTGTCAGCAGTCGTTACCCCTTGAGAACCTAACCCATGGGGAGATTCATAACCTGGTGGCATCCCATAGGGCCATTCTTGTTTCAAGAACCGCCCGAAATGCAAGATTGAGGCAGCAGAAATCCGACTCCGACCCCAAAGGCCCCTCTGTGCCCTTTTCCAGTAGTTTCATCAATTTGGCGACCTGATACTTCAGATCGGCCACCTTATTCCTTAGCTCCTCGTTTTGCACCTCTAGCTCACTCATGATTTTCGTCTTTGATCGCGTGCTATAAGAGTGCCTGGGAAGTCGTAAGTCCGCAATCTTTGTTATCTGCGCAAAGTTAAGTTAATTAATTAATTGATTAGAAAAGTAAACTTGGGGTCCAATAAATATGGGGGACCAGAATCTCGTTTGAATGTTGTTTGCCAACTAGTTGCATCTTTGGTGCTTCGAGCATGAGATGGAAATTAATATGGAATCGTGTGCAGAGGTGAAGCCATTTTATTCAATCAGAGACACGGTTCATGTTACATTTTGTTCCTCCTGCTGGGCTAATACAACATATTTTTTCATTCGTAAAATTAAATCTTTATAGAATTGAATGAAAATGTCGACTTCCTGGCGGTGTGTGGAGCGGATGTAGCGACGCTTCAGCCTCCTTGAGCAGCTGTGGTACTTCTTCTATTGCAGTATTTGCCAGACTGGCCAACCTGTCGAAACACCTAGTCTAATGATCAACCGTGTCTTTGTACCATTTGTTCTCGTCTTGGATGTCACAAATTCCTCTTTGCTGCATGCGTATGACCTCGATGACCTTCCATTTTTCTTCGTTCACTTCATTCTGCCATGCTAGGAGTAGGCCATCGATCTGTTTCTTCATTTCTTCCACCCGTTGCAGCAAGTCGTTCCTTTCTTCAACCACGTAATCCATCTCCAACTGGGTTCTGTCTTTTGCGACTTGGAGCTGGTTCTTCTCTTTCCTAGTCGCGTGAAGTCTAGCCCTTATCTGTTGCACAGTGTTTCTCAGCTGCTGGTTTTCTTGCAGCACGGCGTCCCTCTCTTGGACTCTCATTCCAAGCTCTTTATTAGCGGCTTGGAGGTTTAGGTGAACCTGGGCGGCGCGCTCACGCTCGCCCTTTTATTGCTCTCGGACGCTCTCTAGAATAGTTCCGTTCACCTATTTTTCTCTTTTTAATTCCGCACATTCTTGTTGGGACTTTAAGAGTTCTTCCTCCAGCTGGCTGTTCTTTTTGGTCATGGCTTCCAACTGTTCTTTCAACTTTTTTACAACCTCGTCTTCGAACACCGTGGGTGAAGGTTGGCTGCCAGAAGGGACGGTTGGAGGTCTGAAAGGCAATTTAATCTGTTGCACCCTGTTCCTTACCCACTGTTTGTATTTTTCTTTGGCGGCACAACTTCTAACTCCTAGCTCTTTTCCCTTTCGCGTGACATCCTCCCAAGCTTCTCGAACTTTCCGGAGACTATCGGCGAAATCTCCTTCATATTTCAAGAAGAAAGGGGTCACCTGCTCGTCTGACGGTGGTGTCTTGAGAGGATAAGCCAGCTGCCTTTGCCCTAGTATGAGATTGTAGTTGATACAACCCCTAACTCCCATGAAATGCCGGAACCCCTTGCAACCCAGAGACGAGGCTTGTTCTCTGTTGCCATGATGGTTGCCATCTGATCCGCTCCTCGGTTAGGCCGGCAAAGTGGGCCGACCATTCGTCGTTGCTCATGGGCTTTATCTGATAACAAAGCAAGTCTGACACTGGGCATTGTACCTTCGTGTTCCTCATGAAGATGTGGGCAGTGATCCACACGTAGAGCAATGGTAGGCAGCAAATCGACCTCGTTCTTTTCTTTTCATGGCAGAAGTTCAGTGTGCCGTAAACGTCCGCCAATAGAGCAGTGACGGGGTTTTCCGCTTTGTTCCTCCTTGCTAAGAATATGCCACGGCATTTTGGTCCACAAAATCCTCCATACCTGGGAACAGTACCAGCCCATAAATGGTGAAAGCTAGCACATCCATGTACATGGCCCACTGGTTGCTGCTGGCCAGATGTTGCATGTACTCCTCTAAGAACTCCCGGGTGAACCCTTTGATTAGGCTTTTGGTTTGGTAGTCAGCCAGCCGATCTTCGGACTGTAGGCCTAGAGCCTACGCAGCAACTCAGAAGGTGGAATGATGCTCCAAGTACTGATACGGCCTACTTCCTTCCAAGGATAGATCCAGGATCTGCTCGAACTCCTCCAAGGTAGGAGCCCACGGAAACTGAAAGGTGAAGCACCTAGAGGGAGGGTCGAGTATCGACTACCATAGTAATGGAGGGCCCCTTCCTGTACCTGAACCTTTAGTAGTTTCAGTATGTTGTCGTACTTCTTGCAGAAGGACATCTACTGTATGCTTGTCAGTTTTTTCCTAAACACTTCCAAACTCGCAAGGTCTGCCACCTTGACCCCAATGCGTCTCCTCTTCTTCAACTGCCAGGATTCCATATTAATTTCCATCTCACCTCTTTAATGACAGTTCTCGAGAATCTGCCCCCCCCCAAAAAAGACAAAATAAACACGTTAGACTCGGGGATGGATAAGGTTAATGCATGATGCAATTAAAGCAATAAATATGGTTGGGTTCTTTTTACCACCCTTTTTCTTTTCTTCTCTCTATTTTATCTATTTCCTTTCTCTCTTTTTTTATTTTTTTTATTTTTTTTTTTTTTTTCTTTTTTTTTAATTTCCATCTACTCCCCTCCCCTTATTTTCTCTATTTTTCTCTTTTTTCATTCTCCTCTCTTCCCCTATTATTTTCTCTCCTCTCTTGTCACTTATTTCTCTCTTTTTTTTTTTTGAGTTTCTTTTTTTTTTCTTTTTTTTTGTGTTTTTTTTTGTTTTTTTTTTGTCTCTTTTTTTTTTATATCTGCTTCCCCTATTGCAGGTAAGTAAAAGCTTACAGACTGAGCATCGAGTAACCGGAGTGTGCCCTCCGTATGTCCTAGGGAGGTAACCTTCCTATGGGTCTACGGCTTTTAATGCATGAACCTCTCCAAGGTGGTTTATAATCCTAAAGGTGTAAAGAGGTCGCTAGAGCCAAGTTCCAGTCCATAATGCTTGCCACAACAGTAGAAGTAGCCACTAGTTGCAGGGCATTATGAATAGGACGCACTCTAACTGGGATTTTCGTGATAGCCACACAGACGGCCCTGCAAAGATGACACCACTAGATCCTCTAATCTCGGCAAAGACTGACTGGCATAAAATTTCCACTCATGATAAAATGCAATGCAATATATGGAGGGCACTTTATTTGGGATACATGCAATTGGGGAAATCGCGCAAATATGTACAATAATTTATTGTTCATCTAACCTAGAGTTATACTGATAACAAACAAATCATCAAAGCAAATAAACAAATCATGCAATAAACAATCATGCACATAAACAAAGAAGGGATCTAAGTTAAATTAAACACACTCAATTTGTTGGGCTTGACTCTCTAAGGTCCCCCAGTGGAGTCGCCATCTGTCGTAACCGTAATTCCGACGAGACGACGAACTCGCTAAAATTTTTGAGATGAGAATTTTGATAGAAGTGGAGTTGCCACCAAATTTTTATTAAAGGAAAAAGATTTGGAAAAAACCTTGACTCGAGGACGAGATTCGAAGTTCGGGAGTCGGTTACGAGTGGGGAAGGTGTTAGGCACCCCACTCGCCTATTCCGAAGAACAAGACTTTAAACTCAAGTGTGTGATTATTTGAAAAAGTTTGATCCCTTTAATTAGCATGGAAATCAATACTTGACGGGGGTTAGCCTGATAAGACTTGATCCTGCTCCTACGTATTCCCCGGTGCAATGGGAAACTCAAGGCTTACGTAGTTCTAGTTTATGAGGACTTGACCTTCGGAGATGTTTAAAAGGAAAAGTGGCATCTTGAAAAGATTTTCATTTTTGGAGGGATCTCTGGCCCACCCATGCACAAGACCCGAGGCGGCTACGGCAGCACGGGGCCTATACAGACTACTAAACGTTGGACAACAGGTGGACCGCCAGCCCCCCATTTAGAGCCTGTTGCGTGAGACCAAGAATCCCAGCATTTTTGAAAAAAAGGAGAAAAAGAGAGCTTTTATTTTTGGGAGGATCCCCAGTCCACTTATGCACAAGACCCGAGGCGGTTACAGCAGCACAGGGGTCTATACAGACTTACTAAATGTTGGACAGCAGGTGAACCGCCAGCCCCCCATTTAGAGTCCGTCGCGTGAGACCAAGAGTCCCAAAATATTTTGAAAAGTTTTTGTTTTACAGAAAAAGAGAAAAAATTGTTTTGACTATCAGAAGCATAGGGTGATTTTGGGAAGGAAGCAATCTTATTGAAGATTTGGGGATTTATTATCAATTATGGATTTTTGGGAATTTTATTAGCATTTTGGAATTTTTGGTGATTTATTAGCATTGTGGAATTTTTGGTGATTTATTAAAATTTTCTATGAATTTTTGGGAATTTTATTAGCATTGTGGATTTTTTGGTGATTTATTAGCATTTTGGAATTTTTGGTGATTTATTAAAATTTTCTATGAATTTTTGGGGAATTTTGGGTGAAGGCAAGGACAACTTTGGAATTTTATGAAAGAGGAAGGGTAATTTGGTAAATTCTGATGGGTGAGGACAGGATAGGTATTTAGTGATTTGTTGAGGGCAATCCTGTAATTCTAATGGTGGGGGCAGAATAGGGGCAGAATAGGCATGGAATCTCTGAAATTTGGCAAGGGTAAACTGGTCATTACAGGAGCTTGGATAGGACTGGAATTTGGGAATTTTGGCGAGGGTAAATGGGTCATTACAGGGGGTTTGGATAAAGGGGGCGAATATTGGAAAAATGATGGAAAAGCAATCTCTGGGGCTCGAAGGTGCAACCTGGACTTTGGGAGCCAAGGCATCATCCACTGAGCCAGCGTCCCTTCGGAGATTATAGAGGTCCATTTTAAATTTAAACCCAGCTTTCTGTTCAGCATGCCAGAGGTTGAAGATGACCACCATGAGTTCTTACGTCAACGTCCATTATAGGCCCTCATATGCTCTTATTTCTCCAATAAATGGAGGTTACCTTGGAGTGACGGCCGGACCACGTCGGAGAGACGTTCCCGAGATGAATTCAGGACGCCCAGGTGCCCGGCGTTCGGTCATCTTCCACCACAGCTCCTCTGTTTTCTCAGACTTGCGTCCTTCGAGCTTTCCCCCTGTGAGGCTGCCAGACACCACCACTCAAGTTTCTATCCATTATTCTGCCTAGCCTCCGATACCTCGATGTCGAATTCTTATGTACGGGGGTAGTTATTTAATTCAGAGTGTTTGGTTATTTAGGGGAGGGATACTACCTCTGTTTCTCACTGCAAATGCCACAAGCACTTAAGCCTCTAAGTGCCTTAGTCATTGGTGAGCCTGAATCGTGTCATGGATCATTTTACCCGATCAACCTATTTGGACTCCTTTAGGTTCAGTTCCCCCCCCTCCGCAGTTTACCCCTACGTTCATTGAATCCAAGTATCATCATCTATGACGTTCATTGTACATGGATCCCTACGCATCTGGAGGATGCTTAGCAACTGTGAGCCTAGATTTCAGCTTTCACAATCCATTCACATACAATCAATTTGGATTTTAGATCTTCTAAATTACCGATCCAGCAAACAGGATAAGCAGATTAACGCGTAAAGATCTGTTCGGATTTATCGACATGAATATCATCCATAAACTCATCCTCAATTAATCATGTATTTTATTTAACTCTATCCAGATTTCCTTTCAGGCATACGATGCGATCATCATTTTCTTAAGGCAAGCAGTGTGTGAAAGCAAAGGATTCAAAGAAATCTAACCTAGGTGCAGCGTAGAATCCTCCTTCGTGAGCAGCTTGATCTCATCCTTTTTTCAGAGGAAGCAGAGGCACCAGAGTTCCTTGTTCTGAGCAATCTCCAAAAATGAAAAATCCCCCAAAACCTTCGCACCAGCCCTATTTATAGGCCTCCCCCAAATCATGCCTCTCTTTTTATTTCTTACAAACAATTTCCTTTTTAAATTTTCATATTTTCTGATTTTAATTTCTTTCTTGAATTTCTTTTCTTTATTTTTTTCAGATTTTAATTTATTTAATTTTCTTTTTGATTTTTCCTAATTAATTTTCAGTTTTCGATTTTTTATTTTTCTTTTAATTTTATTATTCAGTTTCCATTTTTCATTTTTTCTTATTTTATTTTCAATTTTTCAGATTTTAATAATTTTCCAGATTTTCTATTTTCTTTTTCTTATTTTATTTTCAATTTTTCGGATTTTAATAATTTTTCCAGATTTTCTATTTTTTGTTTTTCTTACTTTTTGATTAATTTTCCTTTTCATTTTTATCCAATTTTCCAGAATATCTTTTTTTATTCGATTTTAATTTTCTTTTTCGCTTTCTTTTAATTTAATTTTTCGTGAATTTTTTATTTTTTATTTTTCTGATTTTTTGCTTTCGTTTGAATTTAATTTTTCCTGAATTTTTATTTTTATTTTTCTGATTTTGATTTTTTATTCTTTTTCTGATTTTTCTCATTTCCAGAATTCAATTTTCTGATTTTTTTAATTTTACTTTAATTTTCTATTTTTCTTAAACTTTCCAGAATTCATTTTTTCTGATTTTTCTGATTCCAGAATTTTAAATTTCTTTTTTCTTTTTAATTCTTGAATTTTATTTTATTTTATTTTTTTTAATTTTTTTTCTTCCTTTTTTTTTATCTTTTTTAATTTCTTTTTTTGATATTTCTTTTTTTATTTCATTTTCTTATTTTTTATTATTTTTTGTTTCTTTTTCCCAAAATTCAATTTATCTTTACATTTGTTGTTTTTTTTTTAGTTTTTTTTTATTGTTTAATTTTGATTTTCCGTGGTTCCTTTTCACTTCCCTCATTTTCAATTTTTCTCAGTTTCTTTTTTTTTTATATTTTTTTAATTATTTTATTATTATTATTTTTTAATTAAAGTTTTTCCTTTTGTAATTTACATTGTTTAAATTAGGATTAATTAATTTTAGGGACCTGGGGCCTGACGTAGGTGTTTACATGGCAACGTCACGTTTGGTGGGTTCGCGGTTGTTGGAACTGGAGGGGAACAGAGGAGAAGGGGAGGAGAGCATGAGACAGCGTTAAATCCCTTTCAATTGTTGGCAAGCCACTTGGTTCCGGACCTTAGCACGCTAACAGATCGGAGGAAGACCAATACAGAGCCTGGCTTTCCTATGAACTCATATGCACTTGGTGCATCCTCATGCTCTTGGCAAGCAGCTTTCCTATGCACTCAATGAAGGCAATCACAAAAACCAGGGCTTCCCTGGCTTGGTCCGTATATAATCTGATCAAATGTACCCTCATGGGACCACCCAGGACCTTGACCCAACCATGCATCAGTGTAGCAGCATTCATTGGAGACACACCCAGCCATCCACATCGTTACCAAAAGACGATTAAGCGAACAATTAGCTCTGGATTGCACCAGAAACAAAGCCATGCACTCAAGGCGTGGCATACTTCCAGGGGGAGCCAGGCGTGAAGGGGCATTCAAGACATTGCGAATTAGAGAAGAAAGCCCATGCAGGAGAGAAGGGTATACTCTGGTGTGTTGAATAAGGCCACCGAGACTCACGAAATATAGGGGAGTGGACCAAGCATTTGGGTTTTATTTAAACCGAAGAAGATATGAGGCAAAGAATGGATAGCTCAAGTGGTCGAGCTCCTCTCCCATACCCCGAAGGCGTAGGATCGAATCCTCCAGGAGGCAATTTCCCCCCTTTCTTCAAGAGCTAAGCACCAAGCCGCCTAAGCCCTCGTACCAGCCGTAAGCCAGGCGAGCCACTCAAACTCCCTTCAAGCCGCAAAGCCATGAAAGCCATGCAGAAGGAGACAAAGGAGAGTTATGGTGGGGGCCACAGAAAATTTTCATTAAAAGACCCTGCACTTCACATACCCTACACTTCACCGATTTACACTTAGACCCATGCACTTTGCAAATCTATAACTGAGCCCTAGATTTCCATCATTTCCTCTTATATTTGCATACTCATCCCTCCATTTCTCATATTTGCATATTGCCCCCATATTCTGATAAATTGCAAATTGACCCCTTTATTATCCCAAAATTCAAAAAATTATTTTCTACAAAATTCCTTTATTCTTCAAAAATTCAAAAAATTATTTTCTACAAAATTCCTTTATTCTCCCAAAATTCAAAAAATCATTTTCTACAAAATTCCTTTTTTCTCAAAAATTCAAAAAACATCATTTTCAACAAAATTCCTTTATTCTTTAAAACTTCCAAAAATCATTTTCTACAAAATTCCTTTATTCTTCAAAAATTCAAAAATCATTTTCTACAAAATTCCTTTATTCTCCCAAAATTCAAAAAAACATTTTCTACAAAATTCCTTTATTCTCCCAAAATTCAAAAAAATCATTTTCTACAAAATTCCTTTATTCTCCCGAAAATTCAAAAAATCATTTTCTACAAAATTCCTTTATTCTTCAAAAATTCAACAAAATCATTTTCTACAAAATTCTTTATTCTTCAAAAAATTCAAAAAATCATTTTCTAGAAAATTCCTTTATTCCTCAAAAATTCAAAAAATCATTTTCTACAAAATTCCTTTTTTCCCAAAATTCAAAATATCATTTTCTACAAAATTCATTTATTCTCCCAAAATCAAAAAATCATTTTCTACAAAATTCCTTTATTCTCCCAAAATTCAAAAAAAAACATTTTCTACAAAATTCCTTTATTCTCCCAAAATTCAAAAAATCATTTTCTACAAAATTCCTTTTTTCTCCAAAATTCAAAAAAATCATTTTCTACAAAATTCCTTTATTCTTGAAAATTCAAAAAATCATTTTCTACAAAATTTGTTTATTCTCCCAAAATTCAAAAAATCATTTTCTACAAAATTCCTTTATTTTCCCAAAATTCAAAAAATCATTTTCTACAAAATTCCTTTATTCTCCCAAAAATTCAAAAAATCATTTTCTACAAAATTCCTTTATTCTTCAAAAATTCAAAAAAATCATTTTCTACAAAACTCCTTTATTCTTCAAAAATTCAGAAAATCATTTTGTACAAAATTCCTTTATTCTTCAAAAATTCAAAAAATCATTTTCTACAAAATTCCTTTATTCTCCCAAAATTCAAAAAATCATTTTCTACAAAATTCCTTTATTTTCCCAAAATTCAAAAAAATTATTTTCTACAAAATTCCTTTATTCTCCCAAAAATTCAAAAAATCATTTTCTAAAAAATTCCTTTATTCTCCCAAAAGTCAAAAAAATCATTTTCTACAAAATTCCTTTATTCTCCCAAAAGTCAAAAAAATCATTTTCTACAAAATTCCTTTATTCTTCAAAAATTCAAAAAATCATTTTCTACAAAATTCCTTTTTTCCCAAAATTATAAAAATCATTTTCTACAAAATTCCTTTATTCTTTAAAATTCAAAAAATCATTTTCTACAAAATTCCTTTATTCTCCCAAAATTCAAAAAATCATTTTCTACAAAATTCCTTTTTTCTCAAAAATTCAAAAAATCATTTTCTACAAAATTTCTTTATTCCTCGAAAAGTCAAAAATTCATTTTCTACAAAATTCCTTTTTCTCCAAAATTCAAAAATTCTTTTTCCACAAATCCCTTTATTCCCCAAAAATATAAAATCACATCCATTTCTTTAAATCAGGTTTAGTCCATTAATTCAACTTCAATCAAATTCAATAAAACCAAGTTTTTCTTTCTTTCGAATAAAGATAAAGGGTAATTCTCCGCTCTCAAACTTAAATCAAGTTTAATTCTCCCTCCAATTATGGTCCCCTTCTTTAGTTTCCAAATCGAGCCATTTCTTTTCTCACTTTTATTAGGTTCAAATTAAAAGCTCTTTTTCAAATATCTCAAGATCTTTTGGTCTCACGCAACGGGCTCTAAACGAGGAACTGGTGGTTCACCTGGTATTCAACGTTAAAAAGTCTGTATAGGCCCCCTGCTGCCGTAGCCGCCTCGGACCTTGTGCTTGAGCTGATTAAAGGGTCCTTTCAAAAAATGAAAATCTTCTTTAAAAATATCATTTGCCCTTTGAATATCTCTGAAGGTCAAGCCTTCACAAACCAGAACTACGTAAGCCTTGAGTTTCCCATTGCACCGGGGAATACGTAGGAGCAGGATCAAGTCCTGTCAGGCTAACCTCCATCAACCTATTTATTTTCATATAAATTAAGGGATCAAATGATTTTCAAATAACACACTCAGTTTAGGGGTATCGTTCTTCGGAACGGGCGAGTGGGGTGCCTAACACCTTCCCCACTCGTAACCGACTCCCGAACCTAAATCTCATCCTCGAGTTAGGGTTTTTCCAAATCTTTTTCCCTTAAATAAAAATTTGGTGGCACCTCCACTTTAAAATAAAATTTATTTTTTCTGATTTTTCTGATTCCAGAATTTTAAATTTCTTTTTTCTTTTTAATTCTTTAATTTTATTTTATTTTATTTTTTTAATTTCCTTTTAATTCTTCCTTTTTTTTATCTTTTTTAATTTCTTTTTCTGATATTTCTTTTTTTTTATTTCAATTTCTGATTTTTTATTATTTTTTGTTTCTTTTTGCCAAAATTCAATTTATCTTTACATTTGTTGTTTTTTTTTGTTTGTTTTTTTTTATTGTTTAATTTTGATTTTTCCTGGTTCCTTTTTACTTCCCTCATTTTCAGTTTTTCTCAGTTTCTTTTCTTTTTTTATATTTTTATTATTATTATTATTTTTATATTTTTTAATTAAAGTTTTTCCTTTTGTAATTTACATTGTTTAAATTAGGGTTAATTAATTTTAGGGGACCTCAGACGTAATTGGGTGTTTACAGTTTGTCCCTCTTTACTTATTCCCTGCCTGATAATGTGAGGGATGACTCTCTGGATTATCGGGATAGGGAATGAGTAAAGACGTGAACAGATTACGTCTGAGGCTTCTCGGTAAGCCCTGGATTTGCTTGCGTGACCTGACTAGGCTGTGGATACTGCTGACGTGCAGATGAGACGATGTGAAACGAGTGTGAGCAAAGGATAGAGAGTCTAGGCGGGCCTTGTTTGGTTAGACAAGGCGAAGTGAGAGGGAGTCAACGACCTAACATGGAGGCCAGGAATGCAGGAAAGTGGGTTGGAGTGTGGCCTGACACCATAGGCCAAGGGTGTAGAATTTAAACATGCAATGGCCAGACGACATGGGCCGAGGATGCAGAATTTAAACTAGACAACATAGGCCTGAAAGCAGTAAAAGAATGAATGTAAAGATGCAATGGCCTGACAACATAGGCCGGAAAGCAGTAAGCTAAGCTAGATGGTGGCCTGACAACATAAGCCTGAAAGCAGTAAGCTAAACTAGGTGGCGGCCTGACAACATAGGCCTGAAAGCATTAAATCTAAACTAGGTGGCGGCCTGACAACATAGGCCTGAAAGTAGTAAATCTAAACTAGATGGTGGCCTGACAACATAGGCCTGAAAACAGTGAAAGATGCAATGGCCTGACAACATAGGCCGGAAAGCAGTAAATCTAAACTATGTGGCGGCCTGACAACATAGGCCTGAAAGCAGTAAATCTAAACTAGATGGTGGCCTGACAACATAGGCCTGAAAGCAGTAAATTTAAACTAGATGGCGGCCTGACAACATAAGCCTGAAAGCAGTAAATCTAAACTAGGTGGCGGCCTGACAACATAGGCCTGAAAGCAGTAAATCTAAACTAGACTGGCCTGACAACATAGGCCTCGAAAGCAAGAACTAAACTAGACTGGTGGCCTCGACAACATAGGCTTGAAAGCAAGAAATCTAAACTAGATGGTGGCTCGACAACATAGGACCGAAAGCAGTAAATCTAAACTAGGTGACGGCCTGACAACATAGGCCTAAAAGCAGTAAATATGAACTAGACGGTGGCCTGACAACATAGGCCTGAAAGCAATAAATCTAAACTAGATGGTGGCCTGACAACATGGGCCTGAAAGCAGAAAAGAATGAAGCATGTTATGGCCTGACAACATAGGCCTGAAAGCAGTAAATCTAAACTAGACGGTGGCCTAACAACATAGGCCTGAAAGCAGTAAATCTAAACTAGATGGTGGCCTGACAACATAGGCCTGAAAGCAGTAAAGGAATGAAGCATGTTATGGCCTGACAACATAGGCCTGAAAGCATTAAATCTAAACTAGACGGTGGCCTGACAACATAGGCCTGAAAGCAGTAAATCTAAACTAGATGGTGGCCTGACAACATAGGTCTGAAAGCAGTAATTTGAACATGCCATGGGATGGCCTACTGGTTAGCGCTTGAGGGGGAGAATGTTGCGACTTTTATGTGTAGACTCTGACTTCCCAACTTTCCTCTAGCACTGATCGTATTCTTCAGAGTGAGCTAGACTTCGTGAATTGCTTGCTTCTTTTCTCTCTTTTGCAGATCGTTTGCGTGCACCATTCTTTTAAGAGATAAGATTTTAATCAGTAAGAACTTGCAGTTAAGAAATTTCAACATACTCCGACTTTGAACAGCCAGTAATAGTAATCGCCATTCAAAATTTAAGCGATTGCATTTTGCAATAAACAGTTAGATAAAATAAAATACAGTTGCGTATGGCAAGAAAATTTCAAGATGATCAAAATGATGCAGGTTGTTTTTATGGCTAACTGTCTGATTTGGTGGCATGGTTTCGCCTAGTGGGATGCCTCTGAGACGGTCAGTGCTAGTATTGTACTTTGGCGACATCTTCATATGCTGCCAACCCAACTTCTGAAGAAACAAATTTTGCCCCAGTTTATTCAGCTTGCCCCGGACCAATCTTGAACCTCTCGTTTTACTTTGGTCGAACCCAGTTCTGTTCATCACTTTTTAGAACCTCGGATATTTGCCAATTTTGCCCCAGTATAAGGACCAGATCGTCATTTAATTGTTGGTTTGCCTCAGTGTGAATGGAGACTGCCTGTCGTTCCTTTTTTAGCTTTTTTTAGCTAAAGGGATCGGCTCCCAGCAATTTCCCCATCATTCATTTTATCGGTGCTGCTTTGCCCCGGTTTTTGCCTAGGTTGTTTTCACAGATTCTCGACCGAGCGAGCTTTTTCTGCTTGACTCACCCTAACTTTTGCCTAGGCCGCCCTTGCGGGTTTTCGACCTAGCGGGCCTTTTTATGCTCGAATTACCCTAACTTTTGCCTTGGCCGCCCTTGAAGGTTTTCGACCTAGCGGGCCTTTTTATGCTTGAATTGCCCTAACTTTTGCCTAGGCCGCCTGTCGCAACCGTAATTCCGACGAGACGACGAACTCGTTAAAATTTTAAATGGATTGTTTTGAATTAATGTGGAGTCGCCACCAAATTTTTATTTAAGGGAAAAATATTTGGAAAAACCCTGACTCAAGAATGAGCTTCTAAGTTCGGGAGTCGGTTACAAGTAGGGAAGGTGTTAGGCACCTTACTTGCCCGTTCTGAAGAACGGTACCCTTAAACTGAGTGTGTGATTTTGAAAATGTTTGATCCCTTTAAAGTGAAAAATAATTTGATGGAGGTTAGCCTGACAGGACTTGATCCTGCTCCTACGTATTCCCCGGTGCAATGGGAAACTCAAGGCTTACGTAGTTCTAGGGTATGTGAAGGCTTGACCTTCAAAAATGCTTAAAAGAATATTATTTGGTTTGTGAAGGCTTGACCTTCAAAAAAAATGCTTAAGAAAAGATTATCTTAAAGCTCTTATTATTATTTTTTTGAGACAATGTTTGAAGATTTTGCTATTTCGAAAAGAAATTTTATTTTTGGGGAGGATCTTTGGCCCACTCATGCACAAGGCCCGAGGCGGCTAAGGCAGCACAGGGACCTATACAGACTGCTAAATGTTGAACAGCAGGTAAACCGCCAGCTCCCCATTTAGAGCCCATTGCGTGAGGCCTAAAATCCCAAAATATTTAGGAAAAGGTATATAGTTATTTTAATTTGAAAAAGGGCCTCAAGTCCACTCATGCACAAAGTCCGAGGCGGCTAAGGCAGCACAAAGACCTATACGAACTACTAAACGTTGAACAGCAGGTAAACCGCCAGTTCCCCATTTAGAGCCCATTGCGTGAGACTCGAAGATCCTAAAATACTTGAAAAAGATCTTTAAATTTTTGGAAAAAGAAATATTTTGTAGAAGTCATCAATCTTTGAATAAAAGAAAACTTGAATAAAAGATTTTTCGTTTTCCCTTTTTTTTTTGCATTTTCAAAAAATTCTGTATTTTATGAATTTTGAATGTTTATTAATATTTATGGATTTTCAGAATTTCCTAATATATTTTTTAGTTTTCTTTGATTTCTATTTATTTTAGAAATTTCCTTAATTTTTATCTAAAATTCTAAATTTGGAATTAATTTTTCTTATTTAAATTTTCTGGAACTTTTCTTTTTTTTTTAAAAAATTTTTTGTTGATTTTTTGGAATCTTTCTTAAATTTTTCTACATTTTTAGAATTTTCATTAAATTCTATTTTTTAATTTTCCTGTAATTTTTATTAATTTCCTAAATTTTCTATATTTTTATTTTTTTTGAAATTTTTATTTAATTTTCTATTTTCTGTAATTTCTATATTTTCTGGAGTTTTCATATTTTTTCTGTATTTTTTATTTATTTTCTGAATTTCTGCATTTTTTATATTTTCTAAATTTTCTGAATTTTTCTATTTTCTGGAATTTCTTATTTTTTCTAAATCTTCTTTATTTTTTTCTTAATTTTTCTGATTTTCTAAATCTTCTTTATTTTTATTAATAGATTTTCTATTTTCTGGAATTTTTTTTATTAATCTTGGATAGAATAGGGATTAGGTGAATTGGCCAAGGGCAGATTGGGTCTTTTAAGGGCAGGGACATACTGAGAATTTTGGAATTTGATAGGGGGCAGTGTGGTAATTTTAAGGGCAGGGACATACTGGGAATTCTGTGAATTCGCCAAGGGTACGAGGGTAATTTCTGGGTCAGGGACAGAACAGGGATTCTGTAATTTCACCAGGGGTATAAGGGTCGTTTCCATGGCACTTGGATAGAATAGAATTCGTGAATTCGCCAAATGTTACGAGGTAATTTGAGTCAGGGTTAAATGAGCTTTTTCAGAGTGAAATAGGAAAAAGGTTGAGGGTGAGATTCGAACCCAGGGTGGTGAGACCACAGTTTAGGCTCATTGACCACTTGAGCCATCAGGCTTATTAGCTCATTATCCTATGGAACTTTGATATGTACATATGATAGAGAACTTATCTCTTTAAGTGAGCTCCTGGGCTGGTTCCCCTCTTCCTGTTTTCGTATAGTTTTTAACGTATCTAAACAGAGGTGAATATGCATGGTGGTAAGGTGATAACTTAGTCTTTCTCGCGTGCTCATACCATGATCTTCTGCAAGGCAGAATGGGCACGATTCGGTTGTCACTGGGGGCTGGGAGGTCAAGAACTACGAGGCTCGAACACAGGCCCTGAGATGCACATGAGCATGTCCCAGCCACTCAACAAGTGCTTCAGTTGGTCATGTAACCCTTATCTCTACCTCCGGATGATGTATCTAGACCAGGGGAGACTCATTATCCAACTACCAAGTGCCTCCATGTTGCATATTCGAGGATTTACAGCACATGATAATATCCTAAATGGCTGAGGGCGTAGGCTCAGGAACCTTGATTTCTCCTGAATATTGTACAATGACTTTCTCCATATGCATTGTGGGAGGTGCAACAAACAAGGTATGTGTATGATGCCCCTCCCAGCAACCAACTTTTCTACTCCTACACATTACGACCCTACAGTAGTTACTTCTCTGTTTTGCTTATGACCATGCGTCTACTCCTATTTTTTTTATCCTAACATAGTCTAAGGAACTCCCTCTTCTTCGAGCATAACTGAGCCACTCTTGCATGAGTTAAACACTATTTTGAATAAGTTTTATACCAAAAGGAATAAGCTCTCGACTACTCAAAACTTTTCTTCTCAAGTTGTACATGGGTGAGCTTAGATTAGGCACAGTATTCGCCACAATTTCGGACCTGCAGTGGCTGATGTAGGTGATGATTTTATGCCCCTACACATGTAACCTGTTTTAACTACTTTCTTGATCGAGTAAGAGCAGGTCTTAAGCCTTCGGTACAGGGGTCGGCTATTGGCAAGTTTTGGCAATAGAAGCCTTGGAGTAACCCCTGCTAAGAGGCCTCCTTGCTGAGCAACCAGGTGCAGAGACCTAAACTAAGAGGAGATGATAATGGGAGCAAGATCCTATTTGACGTATACATGATAATGGAAGCAACAGGGTTATCATTTCATGAGAGCAGAGCATACTGTTATCGTTTTATTCGTTTCCCAAAACAAGTCCCTTCTCATGGCTTTCATAAATAGCCTCATATCTCCTTCAAGTTCTAGTTTCAGAGGTTTATCATTAAATCTCCTAGGAACAGGGGCGGTTCTTGCAGGATTTCAACGAAAGATTCAAAAAGATTATCTTGAAATCTTGGAAATCAGCCTAGCAATTTACCCCACAATCTTGAATTGGAAATCGGATTTCATATGCCTTTCTTGATTAATAGAAGAAAACCGCATCGATTTCTACCTATTAGTGTAGATTCTCAGGCGAAAATTCTGATTGAATTTGAGAGAACTAACCTCTTACTCGTCGCCTCTTAGTTGAATCCGGTTCTTGCAAGATTTCAACACCGAATTTTTCCTCACGTCCTCTTTCTGAAATGGAGAAGCTCCCAGAGAAAGGTCTTTCTCTGATCCTTCAATTTGCTCAGTCCTGCTCTCCTCCTTCTCAATTTCCTCCAAAGCTCTTTTTCAAATTCTCTGTGTATCAAGAGTTCCCGAAAGAAGAAGAACCCTTTACACTGTTTCCTTCAACCTCTTATAGCCTCTGCCCATTTTGTTTTGTCCTCCTTTGCAAATAACAAAAACTTTGACTCTTTCTTTCATTTTGCATTTTCGTCCTTTGCCTTTTTGGTTTTGGCCTCTTTTGCAAATTTTCTCAAAAAGCAGAAAAATTAATAATTTTCATTTCGTTTCTGTTTTTATTATTTTTATTATTATTTTTATTATTTCAGCCTTACTTTTCAGAATCAGTTTTTTTTTATTTATTATATATACATTATTTACTTATTTATTCATTTATTCAACACTTTTTATTTTTCTTTTTCATTTCATTTGGTTCAAAATTTTCAGATTTTAATTTTGTTTATTATTATAAATTTTTGTTGTTTTATTTTATTTTTGGTTGTTAAAAAACTAAATGACTTTTTCCGTTTTTCTCTTTTTCTGCTTTTCTTTTTCATTTTTTTTTTTTTTCTTTTTCTGTTCTAAATTATTTTTGTTTTTAATTGTCTCTTTTTTATTAGTTAATTTTGATTTAGGACCAAATTACCAATTCATTTTTATTTTTATTTTTTTACTATTTTTTTTTTGAAAAACTTTCAATGTCTGTTTTTGTTTGTCTGTTTTTTTGTTTTGAATTTTTTTTTTTAATTATAAATCTAATTCAATTTTGAATTTCTTTATATATTGACCACCTTAAAATGAGTCTCTATTACATAATCGGTGTTTACAGTTTGCCCCTCTTTACTTATTTTCTTACCGATAACGTGAGCAGCGATTCTTTGAGTTATCGTGGTAGGAGAATGAGTAAAGACGTGAACACCTATGTCCCAGACAAACTTTGAAAACTCAAGAATGACCCTAGAAGCCTTGAGCTTAAAGTGAACCTCCTAGGCTGACTTTACCAGCTTTGTGTGTTATGATATGAGACTTAAGTATGGAAGGCCTGACAACATAGGCCTGAAAAGCAGTAAATCTAATCTACGGGCGCCCGACAACATAGGCCTGAAAAGCAAGAAATCTAAGCTAGGCGCCTCGACATCATAGGGCCTGAAAAGCGAGAAATCTAAACTAGCGGCCGACAACATAGGCCTGAAAAGCAAAATCTAAACTACTACGCTCGACAACATAGGCCTAAAAAAGCGAAGAATCTAAGCTAGGCGGCTCGACAACATAGGCCTGAACAACAAGAATCTAATCTAGGGCGGCCTGACAACATAGGCCTAAAAAGCAAGAAATCTAATCTAGGGCGGCTCGACAACATAGGCCTAAAAGCGCAAGAATCTAAACTAGGGCGGCCGCCAACATAGGCCTCGAAAAAGATAAATCTAAAACTACGGCGGCCGACAACATAGGCCTAAAAAGCAAGAATCTAAGCTAGGGCGGCCTCGACAACGAGGCCCGAAAAAGCAAGAAATCTAATCTAGGCGGCGTCGACAACATAGGCCTAAAAAGCAAGAAATCTAATCTAGGGCGGCGACAACATAGGCCTAAAAGCAGAAATCTAAACTAGGGCGGCGACAACATAGGCTCGAAAGCAAGAAATCTAAAAACTACGGCGGCGACAACATAGGCCTAAAAGCAAAATCTAAGCTAGGCGGACAACATAGGCAAAAAAGCAAGAAATCTAAGCTAGGCGGCGACAACAAAGGCCTGAAAAGCAAAATCTAATCTAGGGCGGCTGACAACATAGGCCTAAAAAGCAAAGAAATCTAAGCTAGGCGCCCGACAACATAGGCCCGAAAAAGCGGTAAATCTAAACTAGGGCTGGCGACAACATAGGCTGAAAAAGGTAAATCTAAACTACGGCGCCACACAACATAGGCCTAAAAGCGATAAATCTAAGCTAGAAGCGGCTCGACAACATAGGCCCAGCGCAAAAATCTAATCTAGGCGGTCGACAACATAGGCCTAAAAGCAAGAAATCTAAACTAGGGCGGCCTCGACAACATAGGCCTCGAAAAGCGAAATCTAAACTACGGCGGCCTGACAACATAGGCCTAAAAGCAAGAAATCTAAGCTACGGCGCCCGACAACATAGGCCTAAAAGCGAAATCTAAGCTGTATGCGGCTCGACAACATAGGCCTCGAAAAGCAAGAAATCTAATCTAGGCGGCTCGACAACATAGGCCTAAAAAGCAAGAAATCTAATCTAGGGCGGCCCGACAACATAGGCCTAAAAGCAAGAAATCTAAACTAGGGCGGCCCGACAACATAGGCCCGAAAAGCAAGAAATCTAAACTACGGCGGACGACAACATAGGCCTAAAAGCAAGAATCTAAGCTAGGGTGGCTGACAACATAGGCCCGAAAGCAAGTAAATCTAATCTAGGCGGCTCGACAACATAGGCCTAAAAGCGTAAATCTATGCGATAGCGGCCTGACAACATAGGCCCGAAAAAGCAAGAAATCTAATCTAGGGCGGCTCGACAACATAGGCCTAAAAGCGATAAATCTAATCTAGGGCGGCCTGACAACATAGGCCTAAAAAGCAGTAAATCTAATCTAGGCGGCACGACAACATAGGCCTAAAAGCAAGAAATCTAAACTAGGGCGCTCGACAACATAGGCCTGAAAAAACAAAATCTAAACTACTACGACAACATAGGCCTAAAAGATGAAATCTAAGCTAGGGCGGCCGACAACATAGGCCTGAAAGCAAAATCTAATCTAGGGTGGACAACATAGGCCTAAAAGAAAATCTAAGCTATGCCTGACAACATAGGCTGAAAGGCGAAATCTAATCTGTATGGCGATCGACAACATAGGCCTAAAAGAAGAATCTAAGCTAGGGCGGCCCGACAACATAGGCCTGAAAAGCATAAATTTAATCTAGGGCGGCCGACAACATAGGCCCGAAAGCGAAGAAATCTAAAACTACGGCGGCGACAACATAGGCCTAAAAGCGAAAATCTAATCTAGGGCGGCTCGACAACATAGGGGCCTAAAAACGAAAATCTAATCTAGGCGGCTGACAACATAGGCCTAAAAATGAAATCTAATCTAGGGCGGCCCTCGACAACATAGGCCTAAAAGCAAGAAGATGATGTAATGCTATGGCTTGACAACATAGAGCCGGTAGCGAGATGCAAGGATGTAATGCTAACAACATAGGGGCCGGTGAGCGGAAATCTAATCTAGGGCGGCCTGACAACATAGGCCTAAAAGCAGTAAATCTAATCTAGGGCGGCCTGACAACATAGGCCTAAAAAGCAGTATGCAGATGTAATGCTATGGCTGACAACATAGGCCAGTGAGCGAGATGCAAGGATGTAATGCTATGGCCTGACAACATGGCCATGTGAGCGGGATGGTGCTGATGCTTTAGCCTGACAACATAGGCCAGTGAGCAGAAATGCAAGGATGTAATGCTATGGCCTGACAACATAGGCCAGTGAGCAGGATGCAGATGTAATGCTATGGCCTGACAACATAGGCCAGTGAGCAGAAATGCAAGGATGTAATGCTATGGCCTGACAACATAGGCCAGTGAGCAGGATGCAGATGTAATGCTATGGCCTGACAACATAGGCCAGTGAGCAGGATGCAGATATTTTCCATTTGTAGGTTTAGACAGAGAGAAACCTCATGATTTTGTTTGCGGACTTTAACTTCCCGGTTTTCTTCTAGCACCGATCAGATCCTTCAGAGTGAGCTGGATTCTGTACATCGTTTGTTTCTCTGATGATTTTGGGAGACATATCAGTTGCATGTGCTGCTTTAGTAAGATATTTGGGTCAAAAGAGCTTGTCATTAAGAAAAATTCGACATAACTTTTACTTTGGTATAGTGTTAGTAACCAGCAATTGTCATTAAAAATGAGATATTACATTCTGCATATACATTTTGACAGGAAAAAATACAGTTGCATGTGATAGGGAATTAACAAGATAGTCGAAAGACATAGGGTGCTTTTGTGGCGATGTGTTTGGTGAACCAGTTTTGGTTGGTGGTGATGCCTTTGAGACGATTAGTGCTAGTATTGCATTTTGGCGATCTCTTCGTGCATTGTTGTCCCAGCCTCTGAAAAGCCAAAATTTTGCCCCAGTTTATTCAGCTTGCCTCAGACCGATCTTGAACCTTTCACTAGAACCATGGATATCTGCCCATTTCTGCCCCAGCATGAGTTTACCCAGTATAGATGGAGACTGCCTATTATTTTTTGCCCTCTCTAATCAGGAAGGATGAATTTATTTTGCCAATGCCGTTTCTGTTTAAACCGCCCTTTCAGGTTTTCAGTTTAAACTGCTTCTTACTTGAACTGTCCTGATTTTTGCCTAGGTCAATGATGATGGTGGACCTAGCGGGCTTTTCTTTCTTCTCTTTTTTATTATATTGCCCTATCTTTTGCCTAGGTCTTTTTGACGATTGACCTAGCGGGCTTTTCTTTCTTCTCTTTTTATTATATTGCCCTAACTTTTGCCTAGGTCTTTTTGACGATCGACCTAGCGGGCTTTTCTTTCTTGCATCGCCCTAACTTTTGCCTAGGTCTTTTGGCGATCGACCTAGCGGGCTTTTTCTTGCATTGCCCTAACTTTTGCCTAGGTCTTTTTGACGATTGACCTAGCGGGCTTTTCTTTAAGCATAATACTTCTTGACGGCATCCGAATTGACAGGGTTAGGCAAATCTTTTCCATCCATGTCGGCCAAGATCAAGGCGCCTCCGGAGAAAGCCTTCTTAACTACATAAGGTCCATGGTAATGGAGACCATTTCCTTGTAGTGCTTTTTGCATAGGCAATAGCTTTTTTACCACCAAATCTCCTTCTTGAAACTCCCGAGGATTGATCTTCTTATCGAATGCTCTCTTCATTCGTCTTTGGTATAATTGGCCATGGCATACTGCTGTCAACCTCTTCTCTTCGATTAGGTTTAGCTGATCCATCCGGGCCTGAACCCATTCGGCTTCTTCCAATTTAGCATCCATCAGGACTCTCAATGAGGGAATCTCAACCTCGATTGGGAGTACGGCCTCCATTTTCTTCCATGTACTAGTGAGAATGGCGTTGCCCCAGTAGATGTACGGACAGAAGTCCGGTATGCATGCAATGCATATGGGAGCATTTCGTGCCATTCTCTGTATGAGAGAACCATTTTCTGGATTATCTTTTTGATGTTCTTGTTGGCCGCTTCGACCGCTCCATTCATCTTTGGTCGGTATGGGGATGAATTGTGATGTTGGATCTTGAACTGGTCACATAATTCCGACATCATTTTATTGTTAAGATTTAAGCCATTGTCTGTGATGAGCTTATTGGGTAATCCATATCGGCAGATCAACTCTCTCTTTACGAATCTGACTACCACATTGCGAGTCACACTAGCATATGAGGCAGCCTCGACCCATTTCGTGAAATAGTCGATGGCGACTAATATGAAGCGGTGTCCATTGGATGCTTTGGGCTCTATTGGGCCAATGACATCTATTCCCCACATGGCGAACGACCATGGCGAAGACAGCACATTCAATAATGTTGACGGTGCATGGATATTGTCTGCGTATACCTGACACTTGTGGCAGGTTTTGACGTGTTTGCAACAGTCAGCTTCCATGGTCAACCAATAGTATCCAGCCCTGAGTATTTTTCTTGCCATGGCATGTCCATTGGCATGGGTACCGAAAGATCCTTCATGGAGTTCTTTTAGAATTTTGTTTCCGTCACGCTGCCCACGCATCCGAGCGAACCATGTCGTGATTCCTCTTGTATAGACTTCTCCATTGAGGAAGAATCTGCAGCCAACCTTCGTAACGTCCTCTTGTCGTTTTTGATGCTTCGTGGGGTATTCTTTGTTCCTTAAGAACTGCCGGATGTCGTGATACCATGGTTTTCCGTCCGGTTCCACCTCCACTGTTTGACAGAATGCCGGTCTGGAACGATGCTGGATGTGAATGAGAGGCATATCTTCTTCTTGTCCAATTTCAAACATAGAGGACAAGGTGGCTAAGGCGTCAGCTAGTTGATTATCTTCCCGCGGTATATGCGAGAAGGTGATCTCCTCAAAGTATTCTAGCAATTCTTGGAGACGGGCACCGGTACAAGACTAGCTTTGCGTCTTTGGTCTCCCATTCTCCCCGACTGGTGGATAACCAAGGCCGAGTCACCAAAGACCTCTAGGCGTTTTACTTTAGCTTGATTGCGATTGAATCCCTAGGATACAAGCTTCATATTCGCCATATTATTTGTGCAATCGAAGGCTAGTGGGCGGATAGGTATATACCGTCTTTCTGGGAAATCAGTATAACTCCTATACCGTGGCCCATCATATTGGATGCACCATCAAACAACATTGTCCATTTCTCTCCATCTATCTTTCCTTCTTCACCAAAGATCGTCATCAGATCTTCATCAGGAAATTCCGGCTGCATGGCCTGGTAGTCTTCTAGCGGTTGTTGGGCTAAATATTCTGCAAGTGCACTGCCTTTGACAGATTTCTGCGTCACATACAGGATATCATATTCCGATAGCACCATTTGCCATTTGGCAATCCGTCCTGATAATGCAGGCTTCTCAAATATGTACTTGATCGGATCCATCCTGGATATCAACCATGTGGTGTGACATAGCATATACTGTCTTAGGCGGTGTGCTGCCCATGCCAGAGCACAGCAGGTTCGTTCTAAGAGAGAGTATCTAGCTTCTCCACTTGTGAACTTCTTGCTTAAGTAATATATTGCCCGCTCCTTTCTTCCGGATTCGTCGTGTTGACCGAGCACACAGCCCATCGATGCGGTTCAGAATCAGGATATAAGATCAAGGGCCTTCCAAAGAATCGGCGGTACTAAGACCGGTGGGTTCTCAGAGGGTATGATTTGATCTTTTCAAAAGCTTCTTGACAATCCTCATCCCAACTCATGGGTTGATTCTTGCGCAATAGCTTAAAGATCGGCTCGCATGGGGTAACCGAAAAATGAACCGAGAGATATAGTTGAGTCTTCCTAGGAAGCCTCGGATCTCTTTTTCTGTTCTTGGAGCTGGCATGTCTATAATCGCACGGGCTTTGTCAGGGTCAACTTCAATGCCTTTCTCGCTGACAATAAAACCTAGCAGCTTTCCTGACCTGACCCCAAAGGTACATTTAGCCGGGTTCAACCGCAGCTTGAATTTTCTGAGCCTCTCAAATAACTTTTTCAGATCTGTGAGATGGTCATCTTCTGTCCGGGATTTGGCAATCATGTCGTCCACGTAGACTTCTATCTCCTTGTGAATCATGTCATGGAACAGTGTTACCATAGCCCTTTGATAGGTTGCCCCGGCATTTTTCAATCCAAAGGGCATGACTTTGTAACAAAAAGTTCCCCAGGCCGTAATAAAGGTGGTCTTTTCTCTGTCATCTTCGGCCATCTTAATCTGATTATAGCCTGAGAAACCGTCCATGAAGGAAAAGTAGGAGAACTGTGCAGTATTATCGACCAGCACATCGATGTGGGGTAGTGGAAAGTCATCCTTTGGGCTGGCTCGATTGAGATCTTTGTAGTCTACGCACATCCGGACCTTGCCATCTTTCTTGGGGACCGGTACTATGTTAGCGACCCACTCGGGGTAGTTTGCAACAGCCAAGAAACCGGCGTCAAACTGTTTCCTTACTTCTTCCCGGATTTTTAGAGACATTTCCGGTTTCATCCTTCTTAACTTTTGTTTGACCGGTACATATCCAAATTTTCATAGGCGGCTTGGCTCTACTATAGAAGTATCTAGGCCTGGCATGTCTTGATAAGACCAAGCGAAGATATCACTATAGTCTTGTAAAAGTGAGATCAACCGCTCACGATTGTCTCCGACAATAAGCGTGCCTATCTTGACTTCTCTCTTATTTTCTTCGGTCCCCAAATTGATTAAATCCACGGGTTCCTGATGAGGTTCAATTGCCTTAGATTCACGTTCCACCAATCTCAACATCTCGTCGGTGGGTTCGCATTCAAATTCTGCCTCTTCGTCGACCAGGTCGTCAACACAGTCGAAATCGCCTAATACAATACTAGCATTATCGTCACGAGGCGGTTTCGAATCGGATCTGCGTGTCGGGTATGAGAAAAAAGAAAAAAATAAGATATATATCTTTGGCAGGAGGAAATATTGAGTAGTAGAAGAGAGGATGTTTTGAAGAATGCAACTGTATTTATTACTTGTCAAAAATATGTACAAAATGTTTACGTATGAAAATTTATTATGACAATTACAGAATTACATTTGAACTGAACCAAAAGTGAGAGTAGATCGAAAATTTCCCAATTAGTCGATTCTTTTCCCAGGGGGACAAGGCATCACCAATTCTTCAAGAGTTGACGTCCCTTCCTTGTCTATGACCGCATCATCATTTTGAAGCCGGCGCTTCGAAACTTTGTGATATGTGGCACAGGGGGACCTTGTTATAACGGGGTCTTATCGCCTTATCTCTTCAGTTGGTTGATATCCCAACCCATATCGCCGTCTATTCTTTTCACGGCAATGGCCGAGATAAGCCGCCTTTATTTTGCCCCGGTTGCGTCGTTTGAACCCGTTCTTTAGCATCACCCGGGCCATCATCATCAAAGCCTTAGGGGGCTGCTTACGATCAACCACCTCTCCTTCTTTTATAGTGGTGACATTGGCAATTTCCAAGGCTTGGAATTGAATCTCCAGAGCCTCTTCTGCTGCCTCAATATATGGAGGATTGGTGGGTTTACTGACCAAATAGTCCTCTTCCGCCGACACGATAATTAGTCTATCGTCCATGATGAACTTCAACTTTTGATGTAAAGTTGAAGGGACCGCTTTGGCGGAATGTATCCAAGGCCTCGCCTAGTAGGCAACTCAACAAATAGGCGGCTGAATGTCCATTACTTGGAAAGTTATGTCGAAGGTGACCGGGCCGATTTGAACTGGCAAGTCTATTTCGCCGATAACTTCCCGTCTAGACCCATCGAATGCTCTTACTACCGTGGAGCTAGGCCTCATATGGATCCCTTCGTGCGGCAGTTTAGAAAAAGTCAGTTGAGGCATCACGTTCAAGGAAGAGCCATTGTCTATCAAGACTCTAGCTAGGATGTGATCCATGCATTTGACCGATATATGTAATGCCCTGTTGTGTCTTGCCCCTTCCTCCGTGATTTCACGGTCGGCAAAAGTTATGAAGTTATTGGCGGTCAGGTTGTTGGCGATTCCCTCAAATTTGTCCACTGAGATGTTGTGGACTACATGAGCCTCATTTAGGATCTTCAGTAGCACCTTCCGATGGGGCTCCGAGTTCATCATAAGGGCCAGCAGTGAGATTTTAGCGGGTATGCGATTCAGCTGCTCAATTACCGCGTACTCGCTTTGCCTTATTATTTTTAGGAATTCACAGCCTCTTCATCTCGAGACGGCCTTCTTTAACTCCTTTTCTACTTCCTTGGCGGCAGTTTCGGGCTCCATTCCAGCCTGACCCTCCTTTTCTTGAATGGCCGGCTGTTTTCTCATATCTTCAGCAGGAGCGTAGATGCGACCACTCCTGGTCACTCCTCCTATTCCGGCTATGTTGGTTATGTCAGGTGAGGAGCCCTCCAACACATCTTTTTCGCTTTTCCTTCCTAAAACTTTCACATCATACCTCCAAGGCACCTCCTTGTTACTGTGGTACTGGAAGGGTCCCTAGGCACTTTTATTGTAACAGTCTCATCCGCTGAGGCGGTGAGACCGACGGCCGGTGTAGCGAATCACCAGGGTTTAGGATGCCCTGGGAAGGATTCATTGACCATGTCCACTTCCTCCTCAATTTCAATGCAATTTATTGAGGGTCCGCTCCCCCATGGTTTGGCGATGGTTGCTCCCACACTAGGAGCATCTTTCTCAAAGTTGAGCCATTTGGCATTAATCAACTTCGGACCCTATGTTTCGAGGGCCAGACGCTTTTGCAGAATGTCCCACCACTCCGCATGGTAATCGCACTTAGCCTCTGGATTATACCATTTTGGATATGGGGGTTCCAATGGCTTCATAGGAACTAGTGCAACCAAGGAATTTTGAATCAAACGGGGCAGCAGCTCCGAATAACTCATCGGAATCGGGTCGAATTGCACTACTTTCCTCGGGTTATTGTTGGTTTTCGGTTGAGGTGGGTTAGTATTTTGGTTCCATGGCATAGAGAGTTGTTGTTGAGGGAAGGTTTGAGGTGATGGAACCGTGATGGTGGTGTTTGGATGGTATTGAGTGGGTGGATTATAGGACGGTTGGTGAGCGAGTTGTCATGAGGCTACCATATGTGAGTGTGTGGGATATTGTGATTGGTAGGATGTTTGGTAGTTAGGTGGGGTCGTGGTTGACTGATATATGGGCTGTGCGGAAGTTGGTCGATTTGGATCTGAGGAAACATAGTGGGCCTCAGCCTCCTTTTTCTTCCATGTATTATTTGTCGGCTTTTTCATGCTCACGTTGCCGACGGCATTGTGTATAATTTTTCCTCGCAGACCACTTTCTACGCGTTCTCCTACCAAGACCATGTTCGGAAGTTAATGGAGACACCGCCTACCATCTTGTCATAGTAGGGTGCGGGGAGCGTCTCCATGAAGGTGCGATCATCTCTCGCTCCAAATAGAGGCGGTTGGACTTGGAATGCTAGCTCCTCCACCGTTGAGCGTATTCTTTGAAGGACTCATTTTCTTTCTTGACCATATTTTGCAGCTGAGTCCTATCAGGTGCCATTTCGATGTTGTATTTGTATTGCCTTAGGAAGGCATCAGCTAAGTCCTTCCACGAACGGATGTAGGACCTTTGAAGCTGGGTATACCAAATTCCGGCCGCCGTTGCCCAAAACTGTCTTGAAACAAGAATGAGCAGCTTATCGTCGTGTGAATGAGAGGCCATCTTTCTACAATACATCGTTAGATGGCTTCTTGGACAGCCCACTCCTCGGTATTTTTCAAACTCCAGTCTTGAATTTTGGAGGTATGATGACATCCGCACGAGGCGGTTCGAAGCCTCGACTATTCCATATCCGCCTCCTTCGATAGCCTCTAACCCTCTCTTCTAGGTATGTCCATCTCCCCCAAGGAGGGCTTCTTGGTCCGCCATTCTTGGCCATGGCTCATTTAGAGGTCGGCTGGCGTGAGGGGGTAAAGCATAAGGTTCCCCGGGTCTTGCAGCATGACCGTAGGGATGTGGTTGGTGTGGGTTTATTGGATGAATAGCGACTGGCACAGAGTATGTAGGATCTTCTGTGGCGGTCGTGTTCATATGGGCATAGTCAGGATGGACATTATATGGATATGTGGTAGATGGGTTAATATGAGGAGGGAAAGATGGGTTTGTGTGTGTGGGAAAAGTAGAAGAAGTGTTTGTGTTATAAGGGTAGGGGGGCATGCTTGTGTAGGCTGGGTGTGAGTGTGGTTGGTAGCCAACCGGATTAGCGGGAGGCGGGTAAGTTGGTGGATTGGTATGAGTGTTGCGAATGTTAAGGTTCGGGTGTGGAGGTCCAGCAGGAAAGTTTGGGTGAGGCTGATGGGAAGTAAGGTTTATGTGGAGTGGTATTGCATTATGGTTTTCGCCAGCCAAGATCTCTTGAGACCCATGAGGAGGTTCAAAGCCAGGTGGTAGGCCGTACGGCCGCCTTTGTTCGATGGATACCAAGAGGCATAGATGTATTAGCTGCCCCAGGTGCCTCAGTGCCTGCGGGTCCCCCTGTGCCTTTCTCTAGTAGCTTCATGAGCTTAGCTACTTGGTCTTTTAATTCCGCGACCTCGTTGCGGAGCTCCTTGTTCTGTGTTTCCAGCTCACTCATGATTTTGGTCTTTGATCTGGTGCTATATGAATGCCGGGGGAGTCGTAAGTCCGCTATTTTGTCACCTGTTAAAAATAATTAAATTCATTTAATTAGTTAGTAATAACAAAGAATTTGGCAGGGTGGTGGATGCAGAGGGACCAGGATTCGACCGAGAATCTGATCCCTAAAAACAAATATGTTAGACTTTGGATGAATGCTATTAATGCATGGTACATGCATGAAAACAATAAATATGGTAATCCTTCCCTCTTTCTTTTTTGGTTATTTTTCTTTCTTCTCCCTTTTTCGTCTCTCTTTTGTCCACTTTTCTTTCTTTTTCCTCATTTTGATTTTCTCTCTTTTTTCAAAAGATTTTCTCTCGTCTTTCTTTTTGGTCTACTTTTCTTTCTTTTCTTCTCTCTCCTCTTTTTTGTCCATTTTTCTTTTAAATTTAATTCTACAATCGCAGGTAAAGAGAGTCTTACAGACATGATGTTGTGTAAATAGGGCGTGCCCTCCTTGCGTCCTAGAGAGGTAACCCATCCTGGATCCTAGGGCTTTAATGCATGAGCCTTTCCAAGGTAGGTTGTAATCCTAGGGTATAAAGGTCACTAGAGCCAAGTTCCACCATAATGCTTGCCACAACAAGTAAGAAAGTAGCCACTAGTTGCGGCATTATGAATAGGACGCACTCTAGTGGGATTTTCATGATAGCCATACAGACGTAAGTCCCAAAGATGACACCACTAGATCCTCTAATCCCGGGCACTTTCAGACCGGGTATAGGGCCCCACTCATAATAAAATGTAATGCATGGAGGGCACTTTATTTTGGGATACCTGCAATTGGGGAACTTGTACAGATATATAGCAATTTATTGTTTATCTGTCCTAGGGTGTAGAAAGAATAAACAAACAATAAAACAAGAATAAATCAACAAATAAATAACATGCAATAATTAAATCATGCACATAAACAATGAAGGAATCAATTATAATGCACACTCAAATAAAATGGGCTTGACTCTCTAAGTCCCCAGTGGAGTCGCCATCTGTCGCAACCGTAATTCCGACGAGACGACGAACTCGTTAAAATTTTAAATGGATTGTTTTGAATTAATGTGGAGTCGCCACCAAATTTTTATTTAAGGGAAAAATATTTGGAAAAACCCTGACTCAAGAATGAGCTTCTAAGTTCGGGAGTTTGCGGTTCTAGTGGAAGGTGTTAGGCACCTTACTTGCCCGTTCGAAGAACGGTACCCTTAAACGAGTGTGATTTTGAAAATGTTTGATCCCTTTAAAGTGAAAAATAATTTGATGGAGGTTAGCCTGACAGGACTTGATCCTGCTCCTACGTATTCCCCGGTGCAATGGGAAACTCAAGGCTTACGTAGTTCTAGGGTATGTGAAGGCTTGACCTTCAAAAATGCTTAAAAGAATATTATTTGGTTTGTGAAGGCTTGACCTTCAAAAAAAATGCTTAAGAAAAGATTATCTTAAAGCTCTTATTATTTTTTTTTGAGACAATGTTTGAAGATTTTGCTATTTCGAAAAGAAATTTTATTTTTGGGGAGGATCTTTGGCCCACTCATGCACAAGGCCCGAGGCGGCTAAGGCAGCACAGGGGACCTATACTGATCGCTAAATGTTGAACCGAAGTAAACCGCCAACTCCCCATTTAGAGCCCATTTGGCATACAGGCCTAAAATCCCAAAATATTTAGGAAAAGGTATATAGTTATTTTAATTTGAAAAAGGGCCTCAAGTCCACTCATGCACAAGTCCGAGGCGGCTAAGGCGACAAAGACCTATACGAACTACTAAACGTTGAACAGCAGGTAAACCGCCAGTTCCCCATTTAGAGCCCATTGCGTGAGACTCGAAGATCCTAAAATACTTGAAAAAGATCTTTAAATTTTTGGAAAAAGAAATATTTTGTAGAAGTCATCAATCTTTGAATAAAAGAAAACTTGAATAAAAGATTTTTCGTTTTCCCTTTGTTTTTTGCATTTTCAAAAAATTCTGTATTTTATGAATTTTGAATGTTTATTAATATTTATGGATTTTCAGAATTTCCTAATATATTTTTTAGTTTTTCTTTGATTTCTATTTATTTTAGAAATTTTTTAATTTTTATCTAAAATTCTAAATTTGGAATTAATTTTTCTTATTTAAATTTTCTGAACTTTTCTTTTTTTTTAAATTTTTGTTGATTTTTTGAATCTTTCTTAAATTTTTCTACATTTTTAAATTTTCATTAAATTCTATTTTTAATTTTCCCGTAATTTTTATTAATTTCCTAAATTTTTCTATATTTTTATTTTTTTTGAAATTTTTATTTAATTTTCTATTTTCTCGTAATTTCTATATTTTCTGGAGTTTTCATATTTTTTTCTGTATTTTTATTTATTTTCTGAATTTCTGCATTTTTTATATTTTCTAAATTTTCTGAATTTTCTATTTTCTGGAATTTCTTATTTTTTCTAAATCTTCTTTATTTTTTTCTTAATTTTTCTGATTTTCTAAATCTTCTTTATTTTTATTAATAGATTTTCTATTTTCTCGAATTTTTTATTAATCTTGGATAGAATAGTGATTGGTGAATTGAAGCCAAGGGCGTCATGGTCATTTTAAGTAAGCGAGTGACATACCGAGAATTTTGGAATTTGATAGGGCGATGTGGTAATTTTGGGTATGGGGGACATACCGAATTTCGTGAATTCGCCAAGGGTACGAGGGTAATTTCTGGGGCAGGGTTAAATGAGCTTTTCTGTGAGTGAAATAGGAAAAAGGTTGAGGGTGAGATTCGAACCCAGGGTGGTGAGACCACGGTTAGGCTCATTGACCACTTGAGCCATCGTGCTTATTAGCTCATTATCCTATGGAACTTTGATATGTACATATGATAGAGAACTTATCTCTTTAAGTGAGCTCATCAATGTTCCCCTCTTCCTTCCATAGTTTTTTAACGTATCTAAAAAAGAGGTGAATATGCATGGTGGTAAGGTGATAACTTAGTCTTTCTCTCGTGCTCATACTGCGCGATCTTCTCGCAAGGCGCACGGAGCCTGATCTGGTTTGTCACCGGGCCGAGGTCAAGAACTACGGTGGCTCGAACACAGGGCCACGAGATGCACATGAGCATGTCCCACCACTCAACAAGTGCTTCAAGTTGGTCATGTAACCCTTATCCTCTACCTCCCGATGATGCATCTGACCCGAAGACATTATCCAACTGCCAGTGCCTCCATGTTGCATATTCGAGGATTTCCAGCACATGATAATATCCTAAATGGCTGAGGGCGTAGGCTCAGGAACCTTGATTTCTCCTGAATATTGTACAATGACTTTCTCCATATGCATTGTGGGAGGTGCAACAAACAAGGTATTGTACGATCCTCCAAATAACCAACTTTTCTACTCTACACATTACTTACAAGAGTACTTCTTTTTGCTTACTTATGACCATGCGTCTCCCTATTTTTTTTATCCTAACATGTCTAAGGAACTCCCTCTTCTTCGAGCATAACCGAGCCACTCTTGCATGAGTTAAACACTATTTTGAATAAGTTTTATACCAAAAGGAATAAGCTCTCGACTACTCTGTTTTCTTTCTTCAGTTGTGTACATGGGTGAGCTTAGATTAGGCACAGTATTCGCCACAATTTCGGACCTGCAGTGGCTGATGTGGGTGATGATTTTATGCCTCTACACATGTAACCCGTTTTAACTACTTTCTTGATCGAGTAAGAAAGAGGTCTTAAGCCTTCGCACAGGGGCCTCATTATTGGCAAGTTTTGGCAATAGAAGCCTTGGAGTAACCTCGCAAGAGGCCTCCCTTGCTGAGCAACCAGGTGCAGAGACCTAAACTAAGAGGAGATGATAATGGGAGCAAGATCCTATTTGGACGTGATACATGATAATGGAAGCAACAGTGGTTATCATTTCATGAGAGAGCGATATCTTGTTATCGTTTTATTCGTTTCCCAAAACAAGTCCCTTCTCATGGCTTTCATAAATAGCCTCATATCTCCTTCAAGTTCTAGTTTCGAGGTTTATCATTAAATCTCCTAGAACAGGGGCGGTTCTTGCAGATTTCAAAAAGATTCAAAAAGATTATCTTGAAATCTTGAAATCACCTAGCAATTTACCCCACAATCTTGAATGGAAATCGGATTTCATATGCCTTTCTGATTAATGTAAGAAAACCGCATCGATTTCTACCTATTACAGAGATTCTCAAAGCTGAAAATTCTGATTGAATTTGAGAGAACTAACCTCTTACTCGCCGCCTCTTAGTTGAATCCGGTTTAAGATTTCAACACCGAATTTTTTTCTCACGTCCTCTTTCGAAATGGAGAAGCTCCCGAGAGAAAGGTCTTTCTCATCCTTCAATTTGCTCGCCATCTTCGCTTCTCCTCCTTCTCAATTTCCTCCAAAGCTCTTTTTCAAATTCTCTGTGTATCAAGAGTTCTAAAGAAGTAAGAACCCTTTACAATCGCTTTCCTTCAACCTCTTATAGCCTCCTCGCCCATTTTGTTTTTGTCCTCCTTCGCAAATAACAAAAACTTTGACTCTTTCTTTCATTTTGCATTTTTCGTCCTTTGCCTTTTGGTTTTGGCCTCTTTTGCAAATTTTCTCAAAAAGCAGAAAAATTAATAATTTTCATTTTGTTTCTGTTTTTATTATTTTTATTATTATTTTTATTATTTCAGCCTTACTTTTCAGAATCAGTTTTTTTTTATTTATTATATATACATTATTTACTTATTTATTCATTTATTCAACACTTTTTATTTTCTTTTTCATTTCATTTGGTTCAAAATTTTCAGATTTTAATTTTGTTTATTATTATAAATTTTTGTTGTTTTATTTTATTTTTGGTCAAGTTTTGTTAAACTAAATGACTTTTGTCCGTTTTCCTTTTCATTTCTGTTTTCCATTTTTTTCGTTTTCGTTTTTCTATTTTCTGTTTTCTATTTTCTGTTTGTTTTTCTTTTTTCTGTTCTAAATTATTTTTGTTTTTAATTGTCTCTTTTTTATTAGTTAATTTTGATTTAGGACCAAATTACCAATTCATTTTTATTTTTATTTTTTTACTATTTTTTTTTTTGAAAAACTTTCAATGTCTGTTTTTGTTTGTCTGTTTTTTTGTTTTGAATTTTTTTTTTAATTATAAATCTAATTCAATTTTGAATTTCTTTATATATTGACCACCTTAAAATGAGTCTCGGACATAATCGGGTGTTTACACCGCCCTTGCGGGTTTTCGACCTAGCGGGCCTTTTTATGCTTGAATTGCCCTAACTTTTGCCTAGGCCGCCCTTGCGGGTTTTCGACCTAGCGGGCCTTTTTATGCTTGAATTACCCTAACTTTTGCCTAGGCCGCCCTTGCGGGTTTTTGACCTAGCGGGCTTTTGCTCTAGGCATAATATTTCTTGACGGTATCCGAATTGATAGGGTTAGGCAAGTCTTTCCCGTCCATGTCGGCCAGGATTAAGGCGCCTCCGGAGAAAGCCTTCTTGACTATATAAGGTCCGTGGTAGTTTGGAGACCACTTCCCTTGTAGCGCTTTCTGCGTAGGCAGCAATCTTCTGATCACCAAATCTCCTTCCTGGAACTCCTGAGGATGAACCTTCTTATCGAATGCTTTCTTCATTCTTCTTTGGTATAGTTGGCCATGGCATATTGCCGCCAACCTTTTTTCTTCAATTAAGTTCAATTGGTCCATCCTAAGTTCAACCCATTCCGCTTCCTCCAACTTAGCATCCGTCAAGGCTCCAACGAAAGGGATTTCCACTTCAATTGGGAGCACAGCTTCCATCCCGTATACTAGTGAGAATGGCGTTGCCCTAGTAGATGTGCGGACGGAGGTCCGATATGCATGTAATGCATAAGGAAGCATTTCATTCCATTCTCGGTATGAAAGCACCATTTTTTGGATGATCTTCTTGATATTTTTATTGGCCGCCTCGACCGCTCCGTTCATCTTCGGTTGGTAGGGGGATGAGTTGTGATGTTGGATCTTGAATTGGCTGTATAGTTCCGACATCATCTTATTGTTTAGATTGGAGCCATTTTCTGTGATGAGCCTGCTAGGCAGTCCATATTGGCAAATCAATTCTCTCTTCACGAATCTGACTACCACATTATGAGTCACACTAGCATATGAGGCAGCCTCGACCCATTTGGTAAAGTAGTCAATGGCCACCAGTATGAAACGGTGTCCATTAGATGCCTTGGGTTCAATTGGGCCGATGACATCCATCCCCCACATAGCAAATGGCCAAGGTGATGACAAAGACATTCAACAATCGTACGGCATGTGGACATTATCTACATACACTGCATTTTGGTAGGTTTTGACATGTTTGTAATGAAGGCCTATGGTCACCAATAATATCCCTCCTAAGGATTTCTTGCCATGGCGTGTCCGTTAGCGGAGATGGGCCGGGGACCCTTCATGAATTTCTTTAGAATCTTGTCGCACGCTCGTCTATACACCCGAGTAACCATGTCATGATTCCTTTTGTACAAGATTTTTCCGTTGAGGAAGAAACCTGCGGCCAGTCTTCGTAGGGTCCTCTTGTCATTTTCCGACGCCTCGGCTGGGTATTCTTTATTTTTCAAGAATTGCTGGATGTCGTGATACCAGGGCTTCCCGTCTGGTTCTACCTCCACTACTTGACAAAATGCCGTCCGAGCGATGTTGGATGCGGATGAGAGGCATATTTTTCTTCCGACATTTCAAACATAGACGATAATGTGGCTAGGGCATCAGCCAACCGATTGTCCTCCCACGGTATATGAGAAGGTAACCCCTCAAAATATTCTAGCAATTCCCGGAGGGGCGAAGCTTGATAGGCTGACTTGCATCTCTAGTCTCCCATTCCCCCTGACCTGGTGGATGACCAAATCAATCCTCAAAGCACTCCTAGACACTTTACCTTAGCTTCGATTGGTGGCTTGAATCCCTAAAATACAAGCTTCATACTCCGCCACATTGTTCTGTGCAATCAAAAGTTGCTCAAGCAGGATGGGTATATACTCTGCTTTTCTGGGAAATCAAGATAACCCTATACCATGGCCCATCATATTATGCGCCCGTCGAACAACATCATCCATTTTTCTCCCTCGCCCCTCTCTTCATTAAAGATTTCATCTGTCCTCATTAGGAAATTCACGTGATAGCCTAGTAATCTTCTAGGGCTGTAGGTCAAATATTCGGTAGTACATTGCCTTGACAGATTTCCTGGGTCACATACAGATATCATATCTCGAAAGCATCATCTACGCTAACTTCGCAATCCGCCCCGACAATGTAGGTGCTTCTCGAATATGTACTTGATCGATCCATCCCGGGTATTAGAGCCACGTGGTGTGGCGAACATGTATTGCCTCAAAGCGAGAAGCCGCCCATGCCAAGGCGCAGAAGCAGTTCGGCTCTCAAGTAAGGAATATCCGACTCTCGCAGCTCGGTGAACTTTCTTACTCAAGTAGTATATTTCCCGCCTCCTTTCTCCGCGATTCATCGTGTTGATCGAGCACATAACCCATCAATTGGTCTCGTCACCGCGATACAAAATTAGCGTCTCCCGAGATCAAGCAGATCAGATCCTGGCGGTTCTGTCAGTGAGGTTTCTGCGCACAATAGCTTAAAGATCGGCTCGCATGTCGTCGCAATCCGCAAGATAAACCGGAGATGTAACTGAGTCTTCCTAAGCAGCTTCGATCTCCTCTCGCTTTGGAGCTGCATGTTCATGATTGTCCGAGCTGTTAGATCGACCCTCGGATGCCTCTTTCACTAACGATGGAAGCCCAACAGCCTTCCCCGATTCTGACCCCGAAGGTACACTTGGCCGGGTCTGGCCGCATCGGAACTTCCGCGTCCTCTTCAAACAGATGCTCCGAGGTCAGGAGATGGTCGCCGTCCGGATTTGGCGACATCATATCATCCACGCGGTACTTCATCTCCTTATGGACTCATATCATGGAACGATGTTACCATGTGCCCTTTGATAAGTTGGGCCCCAAGATTTTGCAATCCAAAGGGCTTGACCTTATAACAAAAGGTTCCCCAAGCCAGAGAATAGAATGAGTGGTCTTTTCATCTTCTTCTCGGCCATCTTCATCCTGGATCATAGCCTCCGAGAACCCATCCATGAACGAGAAGTAGGAGAATTGTGCAAAGGTTACTTCACTTCAAGACATCGATGTGTGGGGAGCGAAATCATCTTTCTTCCGTCGGCACGATTGGAGATTCCTCAGAATATACGCATATCCGGACCTTTTCCATCCTTGGGACCAAGAGATTACGTTGGCAACTCCACTTCGGGGCAGATTTAGAACGCCAAGAAACCGCGCTAAATCGCTTTCACTTCCTCCCTGCAGATTTTCAGTGGACATCCTAAGCCATCCTCCTTAGTTTCTCATTTGACCGGCACACATCCAAGCCATAGGCAACTTGTGCTCTACCATAGAGGTATCCAAACCCGCATGTCTTGATAAGACCAGGCAAAGATATCACTATAGTCTTGTGTGACAGATCAACCGGCCATGATTGCCCTCGTGATGAGCTGCGTCTATCTTGACCTTTTCTTTCCGCCTTCCTTGATCCCCAAGTTAACCAACCGAGGCTCCATGAGGTTCGACCACTTTGGATTCGCCCACCAATCTCAACATCTCGGCCGGTGGTTCACATTCAAATCTCCGCTTTCATCGGTTTGACAGTAACACAATTGAAATCGCTTAATACAATACTAGCAATCAGATGTCACACGCGTTTTTTGTCGATTCAAGGAATTAAAGTGCAAAGGAAAGAATAAGATACGCAAATTTAGTATGGGGAGCATATTAGGAAGAAGTTAGAAGATTTTTTTCGGGTACGTAACTGCGATTTCATTTATCAAACAAAATATATATACAAAATGTTTATGCTTTGAAACAAAATTTTGATACTTAATAATTACAAAATTACATTTGAATGAACTAAAAGTTAGAGGTAGGTCGCATTTCCTGAATTAGTCGGGCTTGTCCCAAGTGTGTCGTCACTGTAAGTCTTCAATGTTGATTGCCTTCTCCATCAATGGCCGCATCAAATTGAAGCTAAGTCGCACTTCGAAGTTTTGAGGAGATAGGTAATGTAGGGACTTTCGTGCACTGACCTCGACATTCCCGTTTCCTCACCAAGGCTCATCCTAGCCCACATCGCCAGCCGCTCTTGTTCAATGAGACGCAGGCCGAGACAAGCCACTATTGTTTTGCCCCGCTTTATCGTTTCGGCTTGAACCCATTTTGTAACATCACTCCGAGCCATCATCAGCGAGGGCTGGGGTTGCTTTCATCAACCACCTCTCTCTTGATAAGCAGACATTGAAACTTCCAAGGCTCGGAAGCAGGTTTCAGCCTCTTCCGCCGCCTCGATGTGTGGAGGGCTGTGGTTTATCGGTTCGCGTAATCTTCCTCTCGC